>LNAC01000792.1:55409-118598 GCA_002007465.1 Ailurus styani | reverse complement strand
TAGGGAGGGAAAAATAATGAAACAAGATGGGATGGGGAAGGAGACAAACCATAAGAGACTTCTAATCTCATAAAACAAACTGAGGGTTACTGGGGGGTGGGAGGGTAGGGATAGGGTGGATGGGTTATGGACATTGGGGAGGGTTTGTGCTTTGGTGAATGCTGTGAAAGATGTAAGCCTGATGATTCACAGACCTGTACCCCTTGGGCAAAGAATAAAAATAAAATTAAAAAAAAAGAAAAAAAGAAAAAGGATTAAGAAACTTAAAGAAGCCTCTTTTAGGCTCATAGCCTGAAACAGCTGAACTTGAATCCAACACATACTACTTTTGGCTTCCAGGATTTCACCTCTAATGCTTACAGATAATAAGATTAAGGTACTAAAATGCGAACAATAATTTTAAAAAGCTCCCCCAAACTATACTCATTTAACCTTTCATTACTAAGTAGATTTGGAGTACATGTCTAACCTGGCCCATGAATTAGTTTCTTTCTTTCTTTCTTTCTTTTTTTTAAAAGATTTTATTTATTTATTTCACAGAGGGAGAGAGATCACAAGGAGGCAGAGAGACAGGCAGAGAGAGAGGGGGAAGCAGGCTCCCTGCTCAGCAGGGAGCCTGATGCGGGCCTTGATTCCAGGACCCTGAGATCATGACCTGAGCCAAAACCAGAGGCTTTAACCCACTGAGCCACCCAGGCACCCCATGAATTAGTTTCAATCACATATATAAAGATTTACTCCTTTTTCCTTCTGAACTTAGAATGTCAAAGAGAGAAAAGTAAATCCTAGATTTAAAGGAGCATTTTCCAATGATGAAATAGACGGGGAACTGAGCTGAACTGAAAAATCAAGACACTGTTGTCTTTACCAGAGCCAAGACTTTACCAGAGCACCCAGCTTCTCACTAGCTCAAATGAACCACATGTTCATCGACCATGTCAACCACTGGGAAGGGTTTCCATGAGTCTTAATAACCAAAACTCACCCCTAGTAAGTGAGGATGGAGTTAGCTGTTTGTGAAGAACACAGCTACTGGGAAAGAGATGGAGAACTTAAAATCTGGGTTCTGTTGTGAAGGATGAGAATGTTAGAGAGTAGTCAACAGTGTTTACTATGGTCATAAAGGCAGGATAGCCCTTATACTGCTCCCCCATCTCAGTAGACTGAAGGCACAAATTAGTACCTAGTGAGCCATTTGTTTTGCAGATATGAAAATCAGTGCCCAGAGAGGTGGCAGTCTTATTCCTAGTCAGGAACAGAGATAAGACTTGGAGCCAAGTCTCCTGACCTCTGCCCAGAAGTTCCTCTCTCAACAAAAGCCATCTTGTGCACAACTGGTGACATGAGCTTCCTACACTGGGAGGCTCTGTCCTGTAGCAAAAAGAATGTATAAAACACTAGGTCATGTGCATTGAGTCCTTATTGTGTGTTTGGATGCTAATGTATTACCTCATGATACTCCAAACAATACCACAAATGCAGGTACTTCTATAATTCTCATTTCACAAATGAGGAATCTAAGGCTTATTGCCCCAGATCCCATAACTCATAAATGGGGATTTGAGTCTTGATAACAGTCTGTGCTGACACTAAAGCCCATAATCATCACCACTGTGCACAGAGCCATGCTCTGTGATCTACTCTGTCTGCAGCCAGTGGTATGCCATGCAGACAGATCTGACTGGAGATAAAAAACCAAGTGTGATTCTCAAACCTCCTGTTTACTATTTGTTCTTAGGCATGTTGGTTTTTGAGGCTTGGTTTCTTCACTTGCAAAATGGGGATGATAATCATTCCATATATACCCCAAGTTTGTTTCGAGAATTTCTATATTATGTGTTCCCATATAAATTTATTTTGTAAGCATTTACTTACTCCTTCATTTATCCAGTCATTATTTGCCAGATATAGTCCTGTGAGCACTGGAGGGCACAGTGTTGAAGTAGGTAGGTGATCTACCTAAAGATGCTTTCAGCATAGCAGTGACTAAAACGTGTGAATCACATTTTCTGGAATTGGAAGGCATGAGTTCAAATCTTGGTTCTACCACTTCTGGTGTCTGAATGTGAAAAGGTTCCCTAATTTTGCAAGCCTTTTTTATTTTCACCCTATAAAGTGTAGACAATGACACTTAATCCTGTAAGTAATATTGTACAGTGATTGAGATAGTGAATGTAAAGAAAGACCAACCAATAATAGTATAGTTTTGCAGAGAGCAGATGATGTGTAAACAAAACCAAAATCCATTCAGAAAGCATGGATATTTTTGAAAATGTCTGCTCTGGTCTTATGGTGATATGTTTTAAGAAATCAGTATAAGTACAATTGCCAAGTTGAGATTCATGGTAATTATAAATGCATTAGAAGTTCGTAATTAAACAAACCCAAGACAAATTAAGCATCATGAACTCACCCTGAATGATTAAGCTACAAACCGATCCAAAATTTAATTTGATGTTTCTGTAATAATCTGACTTCATGGAACGAATTCTTAATTTGTTAAAGCTCAGAGTAATTTGTACATGTCTTCCTAAGAAGCAGACCTCCATAACATTCTTAATTAAGTTCATTAAATGATATATTTGAGAGGAGAAACACAATCCTTAACCATATAATTAATAACTTTTTATTTAATGTCAAACAATAAGCTCAAAAAACAAATGCATATACATACATGGAATAAAAATAGGATATTTCCTATTCCAGATACCCAATATTAGGGTAAAATAGGCAGCTAACAGCATGGGGAGTAGAAGTGATGTTTTCTTAAAGCTTAACATTAATCACTGAGCGCTGTCTACTTCAAATCTTAAAATAGTTCCCTTTTCTCTAACCTGGTTGCCAGGGTTTCTTATTCGTCTGTCATCAGAATGCATAACCAAAAACAAAAGTTTGTTTTCCTACTTAAAACATCCTACTTAAAACGATTTGGGGGATGTCTTTTCTCTCAAGCATTGTTCACAAGGCTTTGTGTGATCTAGTGGTTGCTTCATGTCTGTCATCCTGTGTTGGACATTTATTGTATCACAAATGCAGATAATGCTTTTAGTCCCAGGAAGCTGCCATGCTGGTTTTCATCTCCCTATCTCTGCTTATGCTTTTTTAATCTAAAATGTGTACTTAACTCCCTATCACTTCACTGCCAGCTCTTAACCTAATTATGTCTCCAGACTCAGCTGAATTATAGACCTTTCCTAGAACTCTTGTAGGCAATGGTATAGACACTGGGACAGCCAGGGCCATGTGCTGCAAAGCAAACAAACAGTGATGGGTGGTCTAGGAAGCTACCTTAGATGGAGAAAGAGAAGGGTTTTCTGAGAAGTGGTTGTTAGAGCTGAGATTTGAACAATGAAGGAGAGGAGTCAGGGGAGTAGTGTTTTAAGCAGAAGAAGATCGAATCCAAAAAAAAAAAGAAGAAGAAGAAGAAAAAAAAAGGAAAGAAAAGAAACAAAGCCTTCAAGTGAGAATAAATTTGATCTGCTGAAAAATCAGGAGAAGGACAATGTGACACAAAAGAATGAGCAAAAGGGAGAATGGTAAGAGATGAGCTTTGAGGACCTGATTTTATAGGTCTAGTGCTTTTATGGGCCAACTAAAAGAGATTGAATTTTATTCTGACTGTGATGGGGTAACACTGCAGAGTTTTTTTAAAGTAGCTTTATTGACGTATAATTGTCATGCAATAAGCTGCACATACTATAGCTTACGGTTGATATACAGATTTGTACACTTATTACACCAATCACCATGATCCACAATCAAGATAGTGAACATATTTGTCGCCCTTTTTATCTCTTCTTCACCTGATTAGCTCAGGCCCCCTGGAATAATTTCCTTTTCGGTTAACTTAGTCAACTGATTAATGATTGTAAATATATCTGTGAAGTCCCTTCACCTTTGCTGTACTGATTTGTTAGAAGTAAATTAGGGTCTTACCCACACTCAAGGGGGAAGGAATAATAATATAAGGACTTGGCACACTGGGGGTCATTTTAGAATTCTACCTATCATAACAGAACTTTCACATGTTTATCTTGAACATGCTATTGTAAATGGAATTTAAAAAATTAAGGACACCTAGGCACCTGGGTGGCTCAATCGGTTAAGCTGCTGCCTTTGGCTCAGGTCATGATTCTGGGGTCCTGGTATCGAGTCCTGCATTGGGCTCTCTGCACCGCGGAGAGCCTGCTTCTCCCTCTACCTGCCGCTCTGCCTACTTGTGCTCTCTACCTCTTTCAAATAAATAAATAAAATCTTAAAAAAATAATTAAGGACACCTGAGTGGCTCAGTCAGTTAAGTATCTGCCTTTGGCTCAGGTCATGATCAGGTCTTGGGATCAAACCCTACGTCAGGCTCCCCGATCAGTAGGGACCCCGCTTCTCCCTCTTCCTCTGCTATTCCCCCTTGCTTGTGCTTACTCTCTTCCTCTTTTTCTGTCAAACACATAAATAAAATCTTTAAAAAAATTGATGTCTGGGTTGCTTGGGTGGCTCAGTACGTTAAGCATCTGACTCTTGATCTCAGCTCAGGTCTTCATCTCAGGGTCCTGAGCTCAAGCCCCAAGTTGCGTTCCATGCTCTGTGTAGGGGCTACTAAAAAAAGAAAAAAAAAGTTAAAATATTAATTTCCAGTTGTCTGGAAATAGTCTGACATACAACTTATTTTTGTATATTGCTCTTGTATTCTGTAATCTCACTAAACTTTCTTCTCTAAGTCCCAGTGATTGTATATATATGATGGCAAAGGTAGCTCCTGCCTCTTAGGGTACTTTGGAGGATTTAATGTAAGGGAGTCTGATATATTATAAATAATAAATGTGAAGAAGCCGATGATGATGATAACATTCGAGTTAGATTTTTGAGAAGGAGTTTAAAGCAGATCATGAAATTGCCCTCACAAATATGATGTGGGTCCTTTGGGCTGTAGGAACATCTGGCTCCAGAAATGCAAATGGTGACAGCGACCAGTAGCATAATAACACATAAGAGGCTGCAAAGTGTTTTGATTCAGACCATTAAAAAAAAGATTTATTTACTTATTTGAGAGAGAGAAAGAGAGTGTGTGGTGTAAGTGGTAGAGGGAGAGAATCTTCAAGCAGACTCCCCTCTGAGTGTGGAGCTGGACATGGGGCTTTACATGGGGCTTGATCTCATGACCCCTGAGACCATGACCTGAGCCCAACCAAGAGCTGGAGGCTTAACTTACTGAGCCCTCCAGGTGCTTCTGATTCAGATGATTTTTAGGAATGCTGCAAATGTCATTGTCACTCTAAATGAACTAAGGATGCAAAGCTATTGCACTATGGCTGGGACTGCATCTGACTGGAACTCCGTATGTCTCCAGCGATTGCTGGTGATGAATGATTCAGAGGAAAGCTCCCTTTGAGAGAGGAGAGGAAGTAAGGCAATGATACATTATTTTAGGATTGGTAAATTATTGTTATCTGAAAATGATTGTTATCTTGAAATGGTTAGATTCAAATAGGTTTTTCTCCCAAATCCCAGTTTTGCTTGCACAAAGATGCCTGATAATAAATGCTCTTTTTAATGATTCTATAAGGTAACTCTAGCAAAGCAAACATGGCAGAACTGGTCCTGTCATCCTTTTCCTTTTATGAACTTGTGACCCCTGAAGTTACCAATCAAGTTGAGAGCAAATTAATCACTGTGATTATTTCATCCTTACATATGAATGAGTCAATTTCAAAATGAAGACTTTGTCCTTTATTTTATCCTTGCACAAATGAAGTTGCCTATCAAAAAAATAATTTAAACGGTGCTCCCAAATACGTATTAACCTTCAAAATGTCCTTTAATGTGCTTTTCAATGAATTAAGAGTGCAGTAGACACCACGATAGTGCTACCCCAGTCTTAGCCCTTCACAAATTTTTCACATGGAGCCCGACGGGGATGAGGAAGGATGTTCCATGCAGCCATGGTCCAGGCGTTCAGGCTGATGGAGGGCTCAACATCTTGCACGCATGCTGCCTGTAGCTAGTCTAGTGTTAATACCCAACTGGGCAAGGAGAGAAGAAAGAGAACCTAAGAGTACCATGTGGGAGGCTTATTTGGAGCACACTTGACTTCCAGCATATTCCATAGGCCTGATCTCAGCCCACTGTCATCTGGATGCTGGGATGCATGGAAACATAGTTGCTGTCCAGAAACATCTCTACCCTGTTGAAAGTGGACAGCTTGCCATATATGCCACCAGTGCTATATGAGAAAAGCAAATCAGGTATTTAGGTAAGTTGGAGACATTGTAAAAATTTACCCATGAAACTATAAAAATTTATTTAAATTTTGAAGTTGGTTGTAACCAAGTAAGGAGATATGTGTAAAGCATAACTCCCTCA
This sequence comes from Ailurus styani, assembly GCA_002007465.1. Lineage (NCBI taxonomy): Eukaryota > Metazoa > Chordata > Mammalia > Carnivora > Ailuridae > Ailurus > Ailurus styani. The sequence continues at coordinate 112,241 of LNAC01000792.1, read as the reverse complement.
CCCCATTGTCTCTCTCTCTCTCTCTTTCTCTCATTTTTCTCTGTTGACAGGACTTTCTAATGACAGGCTTTGCTTTTAGGAGGTATCTTTGAAATGTATTGTCTTGATGTTCTACCTTACACTTTAAAAGAATATAAGGACTGAACAACTCAGTTCCTTATTAATACTGTGCCTCTTCTAATTCCTGGCATGGTGCTCTCTCATCTGGAGTCCATTCAACTTTGCAGAGATATTGTGATGCTTGATGCTGGCTCTTATCTCTTCACTAACTGTTTCCCTCCCTATATTCTCAGCTGGGCTGGTTTGCAGAGGGAGGATCCTTTCACTTTTGTTAAAGCTACAGTAGGGGTGGAGGTGCAAGGGGGTCATAACCTGTTTCATGGTACCTGGGATTTTAAAAAATCAGGTATGGTAAGACATGCAGACGTGGGAATGATTCCCAGAAGGAAGATGTTTTTATTTTACTCACAGTCCCCTAGACATCAGGAGGCATGGCACTCCACACAGGGCCTTATGGGAAAGTATGAATATGGAATAAGCAGACACACAGAAGTGAGCAGGAGTCTTTATTGTGTTTTTTTTGTGGGGAGGAAGCAAGCTAAGCAAGCTATGTGGGTTTAGGACTGGCCAGTTTGAATGATTTCAGTGGGCTCTGGGCATAAGGATGTCCCTAGGTGTCTAGTACCTGGCCCTGGGATGATTTGGGCAGAGGGAGAGTGGCCCAGTATGAGATTAAGGAGGTGGTTGGGAGTGTGAGCTGTGGGTTAATTCATTTGTGTATTCCATGTGCTGTCCCAGGAAAGTATTTACTGTCTCTAGAAACTGGCTAACCCTGGGAAGGACAGACCCTCTAGGGTTAGCAAGTCCCCAGAGGTTAGAGCATCATGAATACAGAAAATAAGAAAGTGTGGTTAATACAAAACCTAGTGCTAATCATTTGTGTATTCACTATAGTGGCTTAGATGTAACAGTGTAGAAACCAACTGGAAGTAGCCTTTTAAAATTATTTATATTTATAATACAATTACTTGAAAACAAAAGATTATCTAATATAAAACTATCTAATTTATCTCAACTAGACCTTCCTACTAATAACATCTCTCTCTCTCTCTCTCTCTCTCTCTCTCTCTCACACACACACACACACACACACACACACACACACAGACACACACCACAAACACACACACTTTAATGGCAGAAACATACAGCAAAGACCTTAACTGTAGGTGAGTGTCTCTGCTGATGGACCCTGAGCGGCCCTGGGGGTGGAGACTCTCTCCTTGTGGCAGCAGATACTACCACTGCACAGTGGGTCTAGGCAGGAATACTTGCCTGAGTAAGGGATGGGTCTCTAGCAAAGAATGGACCTGTGGCATGAGGAGAGCCCTGGGACATGCAGGGGAGCATTGCTGCTGAGGGGATGGAAGCTCAGGGTTTTTATATGGAGTGAACCCTACTCTGTTGATCCCGTGTGTGGTTCGTGCACATGCTGTCCCTGCTCACATCTACGTGATGGGAGGTTTCACATATATGTGACTCAGACAGCCCAGCGTGTGGATCCAGGTGGGGTTAGGTAGTTCTCACTGAGATGTAGCTGTTCTGTATTGGCAGAGTAAAGCCTGTGCCAGCCCCATGAATTAGAGACGTAACTAAGACACATGCACTCTATGCCCAGGTGTGTGTTTCCAGGCGAAGGAGCCTCTACTCAAGGAACACTCTTGGTCTGCTGCCCCGTTCTTTTCCCCCTCTTCCTCAGGGAATTAGTGAGTCTTCTGATTGTCAGCTAGCCATCCACCTCGACTGGGTGGAGCTAATCCATTAAAAACAGGAAAGCACCAGGGATTCATTTTCTTCTCTCTTCCTGAAATCCTGGCTAAACATGCATGCTTTGTAGCCTCTCCAGTGGGGTAGGGTGTGAGCAGGCCCCTTTGACACACACATAGAACCATATTTTGAAAGTGACTTATCAAAAATAAAAATAACATCGTAATCTAGTAGTGTCTTATTGCCTCATTTTTCAGTTGATTATGACCTGTAATAGAGGAAAAAAGAAGTGCTCTTTATTGGTTTCCTACATGCCAGCATCATCCCATGTACATTCCTGTGCATGTGGCAGGATGCAAAGTCTCTAGAAGAGATTCAGAGGCCTGGGTCTCTGTCTTTATTTACCCATTCCTCCTTGCTGTGACCTCAGGCAGTTCACTGGACTTCCTGGCTCTCAGTTTCCCCGTCTGTTGAGTGGATGAGTTTGTCTAAAATGATCTCTAATGTTTGCTTTCTGCCTTTGCTTCTTATCCAGGTCCCTCCTGTGTACTTACTTTAGCTGAACATTGTGTTACATGGGGGCTTCCTGAGCAGGATAATTTTATATATGAAGATCAAGGGTTTACATTCCACCCCAATGATCCTGGAGGCTGGCAGTGATTCTTATCAAAGACTTAGGAATGGGTTTGAGGGTCTGTTAAGCCCCTGAAATTGTATGAAAAATGTATGTGAGTACTTGGGGGTGCATGAGAATATTTCCACACATCTTCAAAGGTTCTCCAAATTCTCAAGTGGGTAAGGACTGTTGTTGTGGGGGAACTCACTGGGCAGCATGATGTGAGTGGGGAAACATATCCCCAGGGGGAGAGCAAGGCCTTGCAAGAGCAGTTTAGGATGTGATTGGTGCACAGAGTGGGGACCAATTGTCTCCCATCCCACCCAACACAAATGCAACATTGCACAATGGAATGAGCTCTAACACAATCTTGCAGGGCTGATCAATCACTCTCCATTTCATCACCCACTTGAGTGAAACACATTAGTTGATCTTCATGGATAAACAGAAAGTCATTGATTAGATGTGAGATTTGGGAACAAGATATAATGGGTGCTTCTTATATCAAAACAACTGATGAGGAAGTCTCCAACTGGTTTAAAGAAAACCTTAGATTTTTCTCGTGTGGAATTCTCCATGAATCACCAGGTAACTCTCTATATGATTTTGTACTGTGTGGACGTGCTATAATCTTTTGTGGTCTCTGTCAATTTTCTTCTGGATCAATGACTCTACAAAGTATGGTCTCTCATGCCCACACAGTTTAAAGCCTTTAGTCAAAATCCTTCCTGCTCCTTCGAGCAGTAGAAATGGACTGTGTATGGGTACTTCTGTCTTATTTCTCTTGCCTTTTCTCTACTCATATTGGTCTCAGGAGAGTGACTTTATATGACACATTACCCAAAGCCTTTGAGTTCATGAACTATGTGACCGTAAAAAAATGGTTATTCTACTTTCCAATTTTTGGGGCTTTCATGTCACATCCATCCATTCAATTAACTCAGACTCTATTAATTCAAAATAATAAATGATGTTGAGAAAAAAGAAGTGATTTATAATCAAATGAGATATTTTACTGACAAAGGAAATAATCCTAAAAAGGATATTTGTATGTTCACACAAGGCATATTTGAAGACTTGATAAATTCTGTTGAATGAGGTGATGCAGAAGACAAAACTCAATAAATGAAATATCTGAGAGATCTTCTGAATCATTTCATAAAGCAAAATCAAAATTTGATATGGACAAGTTTAATTCAATTGTTAAAAAGAAACTGAATCTTGCAATGTTTTCTTAAATTATCTACCACCTACTTGTAACATTGAATTTCTGAATTCTTTGATTTTGATTAAGGGACTGTCATTTAAGGTCATCAAAGACCTCTATTTTATTTTTTTAATTAAAAATATTTTATTTATTTATTTGAGAGAGAGAGAGAGAACGAGCACAAGCAGGGGAAGCTGCAGGCAGAGGGACAAGCAGGATCACTGCCGAGCAGGGAGCCTGACGTGGCGCTCCATCCCAGGACCCTGGGATCATGACCTAAGCTGAAGGCAGTGTTTAATAGACTGAGCCACCCAGGCATCCCAAAGACCTCTATTTTATTTTATTTTATTTTTTTTCATTTAATTTTAATTTTATTTTTATTCTTTGCCCAAGGGGTACAGGTCTGTGAATCATCAGGCTTACATCTTTCACAGCATTCACCAAAGCACAAACCCTCCCCAACCAAAGACCTCTATTTTAAACTGGAAGAAGAAAATAATAAATTACTGATGCCCTGAAAGTTCTCCCCAGCTGTCAAGTGCTGTAGATATTCTAGATACAGAAAAAATAGCAAAGATCCTGCATCTTTGCAGGCTTGTCACGGCGCAGAGCAGACTGCTAGTATAGGAGGACATTCTTGTTGATGCCTCTCCTGGGTCTGTGGAGGAAAAAGCTGGTTTTGGTTCTGCAATATCTGGGCTGAATATTTCTCTTTGGTTACACAGATCCTCAAACTGCATTGGAGCTGTTGATGTAATTTCTGCAAAGTTCACAAGAAGGTCAAGAGAGCTATGTACACTTTGTGATACTTCACTCAAAATGCTGGTGTTGGGATGCGGGGGGCACAAAGAGTAATTGGAGGGCAATGACTTTTATTTTATTTTTGTTTTAAAATACTGAATATGTCACTATACAGCTATTAAAAGAAAAGACTTATTTAAAGAGCTGTCAAGGATGTGCCATTAGGGCGCCTGGGTGGCTCAGTGGGTTAAAGCCTCTGCCTTTGGCTCAGGTCATGATCTCAGGGTCCTGGGATCAAGGCCTGCATCGGGCTCTCTGCTCAGCAGGGAGCCTGCTTCCTTCTCACTCTACCTGTCTCTCTGCCTACTTGTGATCTCTCTGTGTCAAATAAATAAATAAAATCTTAAAAAAAAAGGATGTGCCATTAAATAAGACAAACAAATAGCAGGTAATCTATTTCATATCATCCCCTTTTCTTTTTTTGTAAAAATAATTTTCAACAACATAGCTTCCCTACAATCTGACTCTAGGTATGCATTATTTAAACATGGAGAAAACCATGGAAGTTCTTTTATCTGCCTGTATATTGGCTTCCCCAGCAGGGGGGATTGGGAAGGGTGGTGGTGTGCCACTAAAAGATGTTGTATTCTTCAGTAAGCATATGTTCTCAAAAATTTTGAAGAGAAATGTAAAAAAAAATTAAAAAGGAAAATTATTTATTTCTCAAATTGTACCAAAGCAATAGTAACAGACAATTTAAAAGAGAAAACACAATCACCCAGAGTATCAACTATATAATCCTTAATCTTCTAGTTTTCTGTTTCTTTAGTACTTCTTGTCCTAATGGGTATGTGTTATTTTTTATAGAAAAAATCATAGTAAAAATAAAATTTTTATTTTGTTTTCCTGACTTACCTTTGTATTAAGTATATCATTTTATGTTTCTACATTCTTAATGATTTAATTCCTGACATATCTATAAAACAACATAGAGAGGTTGCACCATAATTTGTTTAATCATCGTTTGATTGATGGATATTTAAATGTTTGTGCTTTTCTTTGTTAAAGATATCAAAATAATGTCTCTATAACACTGTTTCTATTTTAAAAATCAAGTACTTCTTTAAGTTAATCCCCCAGTTTTGGAGTTTTAGAAATGGATAAAAAATTGTGGGTTTCTTCATCATAATACACTCTAAGGACTTACTAATAATCTCTTACTTACATTTCACATTCCCTAAAGCATTTGGAAAACTATATGGCAAAAAGATGCCATGGAGAAATGAAGAAGTATCTATTGGAAAAATGTGTATTTATGGTAAAGTTAGTGGACTTAGTTCCTGGATGGCACTCCAAACTTGGAAATGAAGAACTGTGAATGAGATTCTCTCAGTGCTTTGAGATAGGGCTATAATGGCCATTGATTTTACTTCTTGATGATTAATTAGCTCTTGAAATTCTGGGTCTAACTTGTAAATACAGCAGAAGCAATAAGAAGCTATCAAGAAATAGTCTTCAATTATACATTAGTTTTGGCACAAAATGAAACTTAAGGGAGTTGCTTTGATAATCTAGATTCTCTCTCACATAACAGTCTGGACCTAGCCAGACAGCCCTGGACAAATTAAGTGACATTGATCCATGAGGTTATGTTGGTACCCAGGCTCCTCAGGTGGCTCTACATTCTCAGTAGGTAGATATCATCTCAGGGTCCAAACAGGCGTCTGTAGTTGGTTGCCATTTTCTAGCCAGTGAGAAGTAGGAAAGAAGAAGAGGACATAAACAGCTTTCTGATATGAGGCAGGAGTAGCACATGGCTTTCATTTGCTAAGCATGAGTCACATGGCCACACTCACCTACAAGTAAGGTTGGGAAATGTCGCCTCTGTTTTGACATCTTCATGCCCAGAAGGGGAGAATGGATACTGAGGGACTGTTACCAAGCTTGCTACAAGCTGAGCCATGTTTTCAGAGCTTGGTCAAGCAAGGATGTGTGAATCTTGGTGTCTAGGGTTCAGAGAATAAAAAAATCAGAAAAGGTGATATATCTTAGTGGTTTTAATGATAAGAAAGCTGGACTTTCTAGTTGTAACTTCTAGAAAAGTAAGCAATTTTCTTTAAGTAGTTTCCATGCCCAGTGTGGAGCCCAATGTGGGGCTTGAACTCACTACCTGAGATCAAGACCTGAGCTGAGATCAAAAGTCAGAAGCTTAACCTAATGAGCTACCCAGTCACCCCTGGCATTTTTTTTTTTTGGTTTGGTTCATACTATGCTTACTTGTAGATTGGAAATGATAGGTTTTTTACAGAGCTATTATAAGAAATAAGCAATTCTAAGACATAAAAGATAAAAGCTTTCTGATTATGCTCAGAAAATAGAAAAGTATAAAGAAGAAAATACTGATATTCAGTAATCCTATCACCCAGAGATAACTATTTGTAAAAATATGTACACAGGTTTCTTTTAGTAAATTCAAGATCATAGTATGTATTACAACTTTGTATATAATTTTTCATTAACATTATATTATAATGTATAATGTATAATGATAACATTATGTTATAATGTTATATTGAAGTGTCACTAAAAAATCTCCAAAAATAGGATTTTTAGTGACTCTCAATATAATGGGTTATTTCTTTCAAATATTTTTGGGACTTCCTTGTAAGTGTTTGTAGATTGAAAATAGTGCTTCATCGTTGGATGTAGACTAGTATAATATGTATGTAAAGGGACCTTAGAGGCGGTCCTAATATAATATCTGCATTTTATGCCAGGGGGCTGAAGCCCACAAATGATAAATTAATATATTACAAAACAGTAATACCCTCTGTTTTCTGATTTCTGGTTTAGAGTTCTTCCACTGTACTACTCAACATGCATTATACACCTTTAGAGAGCTTACACTCTAAGGAGGACACGAACTTTTTCCTGTGTATCCTTCAAATGACAGCCCATAAAAGGCCTCCTTTATGAAGACTTCCCAGTTCCCTGTGAGACTTCAGTGTCTTTTGGGTCCTCCTGAGGCTTGTGTCCACTTCTCACGGGTGGGATAAGCTTAAAACACATAGCACAACAGTCCTCAAAATTTCTGGTCTCAGAGCCCATTCATATTCATTTTTTTAAGTAAATTACATGCCCAGTGGGAGCAGGGCTTGAACTCCCAACCTGAAGATTAAGACCCCGTGGCCATTCATACTCTTAAAAATTGTTGAGGCCCAAAGAGCTTTTATTTATGTGAGTTATATCAACTTGTATTTTCCATATCAAGAATTAAACCTGAGGAAGTTTAAAATACATATTTATTAAATCCACTTACAAATGACAATAATAATTATATGAAACAAATAACTACAATTTCTCAAATGAAGAGAATTCAGTGAGAAGGGTGGCACTGTGTTACTCTTTTGCTAATTTCTTTAATGTTTGATATAATAGAAAAGCAGTCGAATTCTCATATCTGCTTCTGCATTTAATCTGCTACAATATGCTGTTTTGGTTGAAGTATATGAAGAAAAACCAATCTCACACAGGTAGGTAGTTGGACAAGGGAAGAATAGATTAGTAGCCTTTTCTGATAAGTGTGGTTATTCTCCTTTGATGCCATACCAAATTCATCAAGTGACAGTCCCAACACTCCCAGTTTTATTGAGGTATACTTGGCACATTAAAATTGTATATATTTAAAATGTGTGACATGATGATTTGATATATGTATATATTGCAAAACGATTACCACCGTTTCTTAAAGGTTGGTTGCAAAAGGAAGGCTAAAACCCCAACAGCAAACTTTGGGTAGTCTGCAGCATTCAGGTCCACTGGGCTAACTCTCACTTTGGATGGAGTTTAACCCATGCACGGTCTTGTACCATCATGCATTGGTAATTTGGAAAATATTGGTTCTTTCAGTTCTGCAGATCTTCCATTTCATATATAATATCAAAAATTATATTTGTTAATATTACTACTGACCTCATCATAAAAATCTTTAAATATTGAGAGGTTCTAAAATTTTATTTTTCACTTGAAAGTGTGATTTTACATTGGCAATAAATACTGTCAGTTGTTTTCCTTGAGATGACAGGTTTAATTGAGGTTATTTTGGTAAAAGAAAAAGAGACTCTTAAATACCCAACTCTGAATAATCATAGTTGTTTTGCAATCTCTCTGTTAGTAAAAATGATGTTCCATGAAAAAACTGATTAGTTCAGTTTACAGCTCAAATGATTACACAAGTATTTTTCTTTGAGACAATAACCACACTTTGGTATGTAACAGAAGTGTTTTAAACAAGCTTTATGTTTATCACACAGAATATTAAAAAGTTGTGCACTCAAGGGTTGATATTTATCTATCTATCTATTTATTTATTTAATTTTTTCAGTGATCCAAGATTCATTGTTTATGCACCACACCTAGTGCTCCATGCAATACGTGTCCTCCTTAATACCCACCACCAGGCTCACCCATCCCCCCATCCCCTCCCCTCCAAAACTCTCAGTTTGTTTCTCTGAGTCCACAGTCTCTCATGGTTCCTCTCCCTCTCTGATTTCCCCCAATTCATTTTTCCTTCCTTCTTCTAATGTCCTCCATGTTACACCTTATGCTCCACAAGTAAGTGAAACCATATGATAATTGACTTTCTCTGCTTGACTTATTTCACTCAGCATATATTTAATAAGATTAGTAATTGTTACTGCTTCAACAATGAAGCAAAGGGCTTACGTGGACCTGGCTTTTTAAGAGAAAAATTGTGGTGATGAATTCAATGAGTACTGGCACAGTTTGGTGTCACTGTCTTGCTATATGATGAGGATCAGCAATTTTACCCACTGGTGTTTTTGTACCATCAGTACAAACATCCACCCAATGGAAAATGTCTAAGTATTATTATGAAGCTAGTTTTGATCTTGCACACTCCTAAGAGAGTCTCCAGGATGCCTGAGCATTTGTGGACCACCTTTTGAGAACCTCTGTCCTAGAGGAAGGGGGTGGGGGAGAGGGACTGTAGCAAAGGTCAAAAATAGGGCTTTGAACTCTGACAGACCTAAGCACAGGCTCTGAAGGCACAAGCATGTGATATGGCCTCAAGCGGGTGATTAAAGCTGAGAGGAGCCTCTGACAAACCTCATGCAACAGGCTCTGCGTGAAAAGGGGCAAGTGTGAAGGAGTGCAGAACTGAGTACCTGAGCTGGTTGAGAGCAGGCAGGATTAATTATGAAGGTGGTCAGTGATCAGCTTTATCCAGCTTAATTCCATTTGTGGATGGAGTAAGCCCTTGGCTAGACGTGGTACTGGTACACTCTGTATTGCATTGTTTATCTGTTTACCCATAATGTTCTTCCCTCTGATTGGTAGCTTCTGGAGGGCAGGACCCATATCTATCTACTCATAGCCAGGCTCAAAGTAGCTGCTTGATAAATAGTTTCAGAATGGATAAAGATAGCTACAACATTGTTTATTACCAAATGTGATAAGATCAGAGTATCTGGACTGGATATTAAAGAATACTGAAATAGAATAGCTTCAGACAGAGAGATAAGGAGAGGAAAATAACATTGTGTCAGGCAGGGGGAGAAGTGCACACTAAGGAGAGTGAATCAAATGTAAAATCTGCTAGGAGGTAGAGCAGAGAAGACTACATTCTGTCCTTTCCTGACCTGTTTCATGCCTTCTTTCCTCAGCTGACGTAGTATTTATGAGCACCTGGATGGGAACACTGTGGATGGAAGTAGACTCCATACCAAATGAGGAGCTTCAGTTGATACTTTTAGAACCAAATGATGCTAGAAGGCTTCATTTTTGTGCTTTGTGTAGAAATTAGAACCCAGAAAGCCACATCAGCTAAATTCGACAGTAGAATGGCAACACCTGTCTGTAATCTCACATTTAATAGCAGAATTTGTTAGCCAAGCTCATATTTGTTACTAATCTTTACATGTTGGCCTTGGCATGTATTATTTTATCAACACACAATAACCTTGTAAGATTATTTTATTGATAAAAATGGAGGCTCAGAGAAGTTAGAGAACTTGTTCAGGGTCAAAACCTGAAAAATTCAAGCTCAAGTTGTTCTAAAAGCAGTTGTGTTGGGAAGAAGATGAGGCAATTTTGGGGGTGGGACATACTTTAATTTGAAATATTACCTTTGATACTACAGGGCAAGAGTTGTATTTAATTACTGGGAAATATGAAAATTTCTCCCTGTAAATAATACTTAGCAATAACCTTAGGGGTCATTTCACTAGTCAATAGGGAATAAATTATCTCCCTTTTAGAGGTGGACGAGTAGGTCATAGGATATTAGGCTGCTATTTAGCTAATTGCTTTTCTGATGTATTAAATGGCTATTGATTCCAAAAGGTGAGCAGTTTCATATCTTGCAGACAAACATAAAACATAATATCAGATAAAACATATCATATAAAATCCTGACATATCATAATGTCAGATAAAACATAATATCTATAATATTATTATTATGAAATGTATATTCATACTGGAAAAGGGGCTTGTCATGAGTGTGATCTGACACTGCTGAGAGGGTCAACAGAGAAGTCATCAATAAGAATAAACTGAACATCAGTCCTTCATGGAAACCTAGCCACCAATTAAAGAGCAGAGGTAATTGCCTGATTTAATAGATATTTTAATTTTTACAAGCTATGAGTTTGTAGCTTGAAAAGTGATCTCTTGAATTAATAATGTGCACAGAATTGATGTACTGAGTTACCATAGAAATCACCTTCAGTGCTATTAACACTGCTAATTAGGTTGCATCACCCTTAATGTGTTTCATAAGTATAAATGTTTCCTTGCTGCTACATAAACCTGTGTTACTTCATAATCTATGATCTAAGACTACTTTTCCTTTTACCATGTTTTTTTATAAAGTAAATTCTTTAAAAGACACTCATACATTTAAACAAACATAAAACAAATTCATGCTTCCTAGCAGCAAATATCAGATTGAAATGTTATTACTTCGGTCCCATTTTTCATATTTCTATCTTTTACTTCATCTCTCTAAGACTGCTTGAAGCCATCTGTCTGTCCATCCATCCATCTATCCATCCATCCATCCCCTAACACATTACATGAGTTAAGCACCACGTATGCTCAAGGCTTTGTGCTAGGTAGGCACCATGGGGCTTATAAAATAAACTATACACTATACCTCCTGTCATCAGTTTGCAATCTAGCAACATAAATAAGACACACATATACATTATATATACATGAAAAATTTTGGCAACTGCTAGAAGAGTATGTGTATAAAATGTTACTGGGGAAATAAATCACTTCTGGATAAAGGTTGACATTTCTACCTGGGTGTCTCACACTTAATAGGCAACAGTTTAAAGACACCTTATTATATACAGTTAAAGCATATCACAGCTCTCTTGTGCTTTCATGAGACAACCCTCTAGCACTACTCTTGGGGGCCCTTTTAAAGAGTGAAATCACCAATGAGAAACACAAAACTGCAAAAAAAAATGTGACACTAAATAGACTTTGGAAAGGGCACTTGTTTACATTATGAGACCTGAAACAAGAAGACAGTGTCACCTTGCCCAGCCACAGCTGGGAATGTGCACTTGGGCAGCTCACAGTTTTTACCTGTCTGGGCATGTCTATACATGACTGTGAAAGCTCTGAGCACTGATTTTGGACTTACATAGAAATATTAGCAAGTAAGCAAATTTGCAAATCTGAAATCCACAAATAATGAAAACCAACTGTACTTTCTAATATTTTACGATGTGAGTCCAGGTTCATGCAGTAAATTTTGTACATACACGTAGCCCAAAGCAATTGAAATCTGATTAGAACTATGTGGCTGGCTCCTTGTATAAACCCTTGATTATGTGTGAGCCCAACAAAGTTCTGGCACATTTTCACCTCATGTAAATACATATTTGTAGGAGGCTGTGAAGGACTATGAAGGTGACAATTAACTAAACAAACCAAGGCGTGGCGAAGTAGACCAGATGTTGGTCAATTTAAGTCATCATGCATAGTGAGAGCAGTCTCCACAACCAGGCATTCTAGATTCCCAATCAGCTCTGTTTCTTAGTAGATGTGTGCTCTTTGGTGGAGAGAGATTTAACTTCTCTGTGCATCAATTTACTTATCTGTCGAACTGGAACAGTAATAACATTAATGTCACAGGGTCATTGTAATAATTACATGAATTACATATATGAAATTCTTCCAAGTGCTACAGAAGTGCAGACTATTATTATTAATGTTAATGTTATATGTGCAATAATTTAATACATGAGTGACAAATATGTGTCTTGAAGAAATATAACATAGAATCAATAGAACCTTCTGCAGTGGATGGAAATATTTTCTATCTGCACTGTTCAATATGGTAGCCACTAGCCATATGTGGCCATTGAGCACTTAAAATGTGCTAATGTGACATTTTATTTAACATTAATTAACTTAAATTTCCTGTAAAATAGTAAAGGGGGCCCAATACAGAATTTGGCTACCATGTCCTGGCAGTGTTCCCTGGAGCTGTTCTAGCTATAGGACTTAATCTTTTTTTCCTTAGCAGAGGTATCCTTGTAATGAATCAGAATGCATCAAACAATCAGAGCTGAGGAACATTCCAGCAGGATTCTGTAAATATTCCTTTGTTCTGACTTTAACATACTGGATGTCCTGCTCATGGTCATTTTGATTCCGAAGGGAGCTTGACCATAAGGCGAATGTGCCCAGCAAGGACTGCACCTACAGTGCCCCAGGGCATCTCCTAGTCTCTTGGAGCCCAGCTAACACAGCTGCTCCTGACAGTGCTAACCAGCCAGATTCTCAAGGCTGGAAAGCTAGGGGGAAGCCCTAGAACATGCCTTGTAAAATGGTTTGCTCCCTTGTGGCTCCTCTGGAGCAAGTAGTGGTAACCTTAGGAGGGTTCCCTCTACATATTGAAGCACAATGTAAGGCATACAAGAAAATCCAAACCCTGGGAGGCTGAGAGACCTGTCCAAGCTATTATCCTAAGTAAGTGTCTGAACTGAAATCATAACCCTCAGCTTTTGAGTTTTAATCCCTTTGCTCATTCACTATATCACATGTGGTATGATCACTGAATTGTATCCTCCCATCCCCAAATTCATGTTGAAATCCCAAGCCCCAGTACCTCAGAATGTGATTGTACTTGAAGATAGGGTCTTTAAAGAAGCAATTAAGTTAAAATAGGTCATTAGGATGAGTCCTAATCCAATATGACCAGTGTCCTTATAAGAAGAGGAATGAAGACACAGACACACACGGATGAAGACCAGGCAAAGACACAGGGAGAAAGAGGCCATCTTCAAGCCAGGGAGAGAGGCCTCAGGACAAACCATCTCTGCTCACATCTTGATCTCTGACTACTAGCCTTCAGAATTGTGAGAAAATAAATTTCTGTTGTTTAAACCATGCTGTCTGAGGTACTTTGTTATGGCAGTCCTAAGAAACCATTTCAACATCCAACCTCCAAAAGGGCTTTTAAACTAAACAAAATATTAAAATAATTCCACTAAGTTGCTTATAGTTTTAATTAAATAGGTATCAGGTGATATTTTAGTAGCATGTACGGCACTTACCAATGCTGAAGAACAGATGTGAAGATTGATTACACATGTGAATCCATTTGAAATATTGTGCTTGAGAATGACAAGGAGTAATGAGATGATGTCAGTTACTCTTCAAGAAATAGCAACACTCAGATAGGTAAAGACCTGAAACATAATTTTTGAGAGAGAAGGAAAGAAAATGACATAGATTGGTACATCCCAGTATTTGAAGTGCTGGCCAAATTTAGTCCTTTTAATGAATTGTAGTTTAGAATATCATGGTGCTATAACAATACATATGCAAAACTCCTTGCATTTAAAATTGTTTGTACTCTATTTTTGTAACTCTTGGATTTCTTCATTCAAGCCTCTTGATAATAAGTGAGAATTTCTCAAATCCCATTAACTTACTCACTTTCTAATTCTCTCTCCAACAGATCCATCATGGCCCAAAGGATGCTGATGGTGATGCCCTCTTCTCTAATCTGAGGATCACACAGATGGCAACAGTGTTTGGTGCAATTTTAGAATTTTAGGAAATGTAATAATTTATTGTCAGTAAGTGTGAGAGAAAAAATCCAATATTACAAGGTAGTAAACCAATTCATACAATAAATTTTTAAAGAGAATGAGTTTGTGATAACTATCTTTAACTACTAAACAAAATGTCATACACTGGGTGCCTTCAACAGTAAATATTTCTCACTGTCTGTAGCTGGGAAGCCTAAGATTAAGGTACTGGTCAAACTGGTGCCTGGTACTGGTCAAAACAGGACCCAGTTCCTGTTTTGCAGGATGGTTTTATCCTCACATGGCAGAGAGAAACCATCTTTCTCATCTTTCCTCCTATAAGGGCACTAATTAGTATTGCACGAATTAATTAGGGTTGTACTCTCATGACCTCATCTAAACTTACTTACCTTCTAATGACTCCACCCCAAGTACCACCACATTGGGAATTAGGGCATATGAAACTTCAACATATGAAGTTTAGGGGACACAAATATCCAGCCCAAAGTGGAGTTGAAAAGCTGGTTTTTTAGAGCTATACCTTTTCCTTCACCCTGGAAAAAGGAAGTAAAAACTCATAGCATCATTGGTTATTTTCAAGATTTCAGATTATCTGTGAATAAAACTGGGCCTTTCAAAAACTTCTGCTTGTGCAATTAATATCAGTTTACTCCTCAGAGTAGTCTATTAGGCAGAAATTAGTCTTGATGTCAAAGCAAACCTTTAGTGGGATATTTAATTCATGTTTTTCATAGTTATTTGTATTCAGTATGTAGCTGTATTGCATCTGGTATAGGAAAAATATCAGTCCTGTTCCTGTGTTTCTCTTTTACTCTCACACTACACTCCTCACATTTCTGACACCAGATGTGTGGAGCTTTCCCCACAACAAGCAGCTCCTTCCAACACTAGCTGAGTCTCCTATAATTTAACTCTATTCTGACACTATCTTCCTGGAGATAATGGCGGATCCCATAGGTGAAAGTCTCCATCCCACAAGACTATCCTCCCTTCAGATGCCATTTGCAAATAGAAGGTCCCCAGGTTACCCACAATTTCTGTCCCACTGACATCCCACTATGTCACTTCATGACAGGAATATTTCTAAACTAGAAGTTTATTTTCTAATTAAAATTTCTAAAATTTCTTCACAACCTCTGATATATATATATAGATAGTATATATCAAGATGTTAACAGATTCCTTCTGGAAAATGTGTTCTGTTTGCAAGTCAGTCTTAAAAATGTTGATCTAAGCAAAATTGAACTTTTTTTTTAAATTATAGGAACTCACTTTTTGAGTGTTATTGTGTCCTGTGGGCCTAAGGTATAGGAAGCTATAGAATACAGTTTCCAAAATATGCTTCTTATGAACCCTTTATCTCAGAGTACCTATGAAAATTTTGAAGGACACATTTAAAAGTAATGAACAAAACAGAGCTACAAGAGGAGGTGGGATCTCCACATAGTTCTTAACCCTGCCCATATGCTTTGTTCATGATCTGCTTTTGCTTTGCAGTTCTACTGAGCTGTTGTAATTCCCAGAATGCACCGTGCTTTCTCCAAATTTGCATTTGAGGTTTCCTCTACTTAAATGTCCTTCATCCATTTCTTTGACTTTCAGCCTCTACTTATGTTTTAAGAATCTCATCTAACTTTTGTTCTCCCATAGATCCTTGGCCTGTAGGTGAGGCTTGCTCCTCTGAGTTGCCCTAGAACAGTGGGTCTCAAACTCAAACATGAGTCAGTGTCTTTTATTGGGCTCAATAAAACATGGACTGTTGGGCTTCACGCTAGCATTTCTGATTCTGGAGTGGTGTCTGAGAACTTCAATGAGTCCAATTCACTTCAGATGGGGAAATAGACCCAGAGAGCTCCACAGAGGCAGGATGGTCCAGTCTGGGAATTGGAACACCTAGGTTCTTATGCACCTGCTCCTCTTACCAATCATATGATCCCAGAGGAGAGTTTTAACCTTCATGACTCCTATTATCCTCTTAGAATTGGAATAGTGATGCCTACCCTGTCTAGATATCCACAAGATCAAATGAGGCTGTACCAAAGCAGGCTGCAAAGTCTCTATAAATTCCAGGCTTTATGATAAACAGGATGTATTAGTTTTCTCAGTCTGCTGTAACAAACTTACTACTAGCTGGGTGACTTCAGACCAGAGAATTAATTAATTCTCACAGTCTTGGAGGTGAGAAGTAAAATCAAGGTATCAAGCAGGGTCATCCTCTCTTCCCAACTTCCAGTGGTTGCATGGCAATGCTTGGCATACCTTGGCTTACAGCTGTACCCCTCCATTCTCTGCCTCTGTCATCGCATGGCTGTTTTCTCTGTGCGTCTCTGTGTGCTAGTATCTTCTTATAAAGGCACCAGCCATATTGGATCAGGGTCCACCCTACTCTGGGATGACTTCATCTTAACATGATTACACTTGCAAAGACCCTGTAACCAAATAATGTCACATTTACATGCACTGAGGTTAGGAGGAGACATAATTCAACCCACAACAGCTGGTAGTGGTCACACAGCTGATTAAGGTAGAGCTGACCCAAGAGTCTGCCTGGGACTCTTTCTGCTATATGATACCAGATTTCACTTTCAAAATGATTTAATGCATATCTGTTTTCCATCCTTTCTCCCTCTGCTTCTCTGCTTGAAATTTCAAGGGCTTCGGGGTCACCTAGTAATAGTTAGAACATTTCCAACACTGACTGGAGACTGGGAGCAGACCTGATATAGCAGTCACAGTGGGGCCAGCGCACAACAAGGAAATGGATGGGTGGTGCCCCTGGCATAGTGATGAAATTAAGAAAGAAGAAATTGCATAGAGGAGGGAAGTAAGTCCTGTTTGGTTTATCTCCAGATTCAGGTGCTGGTGGACTGAGGGTGCAGTGGGAGCCTGGGGGACACTGAGAAACCAGGTAAAGGTGTGTGGGTCTGAAGACTCAAGTATGCACCTGATGCCCACAAACATATAGGAATAATAAAATTTGGGGGCTGTCTTTATACAGAAGAAAGAACAGAAGTGTGAGATCAGAGTAGTTTAACTTTCATCGTATTGGTTGATATTTTTATTTGTTATCTGCATTGTTTACAGTGGCAGATCAAAAGCCAAGGTTAAAAGATAATCAGTGCATTTATTTGTTTCAATATTTGTTGAGCATGTAATGAATGCACAGTGCTTTCCTAGATACTTGGAGTTTTAAAGATGGAATCAGATGTGTTCTACATTCTCAAAGAGCTTACCATCTGGGGTTAAAGGCAGATATTAAAACCACCCAAGGCAAAGGGAAGTCCAGTCTTTTCTAAACTGGTAACAAGGGGAGGCATCATTGGGCAGGTGGCACCCGATAGATGCTTTGATGGATCAACAGGTATCAGCATGTTGAGAGAGGGGATGGGAGGGAGAAGTCTGCTCTTCCTTCACCTCTGCCTCTTACTGCAGCGTGGTGTCCCAGAAGTAAACAGGTGGAGAAAGAGGCAGAGATATGTCTGGGATCATAGTATTGAATGAGGTTACTCAATGAGAACTCAATGGAAGGCAGAGTTTAATCCAAATAGAGAGAAGAACAAGAAGACTGATTTTTGCTTGGACATATTTTACACTTTTGGGGGTGAAAACTCTTTAATAAGGAATTTCATGGATGAGATAATTTCTCCTAAATCCTTCAGTTGATCCTTTTGCAGGTTTGTATGTTGATTGCCCAAAAATATGGTTTGTGAAGAATGTACATGGTACATTTATTTAAGTGTGATTCCTTAGCTGAAAGCATTAAAGAAAATATGAATCAGTTTCAAAGGATTATAACAAATCCCTCAGAACATGAAGCAAAATTTTTTAAAAAGTTGGCAGTGTTCTAAAAACTGTTGTGAAATAAATATTTTCAGTTTTAAGTTGGCCTCTGATTTTATTCTTCATGGCAACTAAGTAATATTCCCTGTCCCCTTTCTTCATTTAACATTACCTCTTATTTTCTTGTAAAACCAGAAATCACCAGACATGAGTTCTCTTCCTGTGGTGCCTTTGGCCTTCAGGCATATGTATTTTTCTGTAGTTTTTTCAAAGAATTACCTCTGTTTCTTTTAAGTCTACCAGATTACCTTGTTCTTTGGGACACTCCTTCTCATGCCTCCTCTATGCTTGCCACATGAAACATTTCCCAATTCTGTTCTGTATTTGGTCTTTCTATATAGGTTCTTTTCTGTGGTCAATATCCATGCTTTAGGGCCCTCCATCCAAGAGCATGGGTTCTTAAATTTGATTTGTCTCCTTTCTTTATATAGCAAAACTTCTTGAAAGAATAGTCAACAAAAGCAACCTGCACTTTGAACCTTTTTTGTTGCCACCTCCAACATGTTAAGCATGGTCTTTGTCTTGAAAGGTTGGTGGTGACTATGTCCCACACTGTTGGTGATAAAGACTTCTTCCCAGCCTTGTCCTACCTGGTTGTGTGCAGTGCCTGACATACATGACTGTCCCAATCTTCCCAAACCTCTCCTGACATGCCTTCCAAAATTCTACTTTTTTCTGGCTCATACATTGAACAAATGAATACATACTTTAGAAGTCCTACTATGTGCAAACCTCTGTACTTGGCACCAGGAATACAGCGATGAAAAATCTCATTTCTACCAGCTACTCAGATTCTCCTGGGAAGGCGAGGATCATGCAATGAAACTACAGCTGCCTCTGATACCCCTCAGCCTCACTCCCTGCGTTCTCTTCCTATGACAGCCATGCAGAGCTGGAATTGCCTACTTCCCAGGTGCCACTGGCTTTCTCTTCCCTACTCCACAACCTCTTTCAGGTAGTCCAGTCAACTCCCATCAACTTACCTCTTGCAGGTGGTTGGATACCAATGTTACTGGTTCCAGTTGAGACCTCACTCTTGGAATCCAGACCTGAAGATTTACTTGTGGACTAGGCAGCACCACCCAGTATGCCCACACATGATGAAGTCAAAGTAAAATTTCCTTCCAGAGCTGTGTCATCTCCTTAATTCTCTGTAATAACATTGCCATTCACTCAGTTAGCATGTTTGGAAATATATCACACGTTTCATGTCCTCCTTTCTCTCCAACAAATCAATTAAATTGCACACAAAATCATCTCCTCAGCCACCTTCCTCAGTGAGCCTTTTCTCCATCCCCACTGCTACTTAAGGACAGTCTAGTTTATGTAGAGGTCTAAAGTTAATTCTGAACTTTCATCAGCTCAATGCAGACAAGATCTATGTCTCTCTTCTGGCCTTCACTTCCCATTGTCACTGAGGGACTCTGGCAGAGAGAGGTCCCCCTTATCCTGTAAGGCCACCTCCTCAGCACAGGGCTGGAGGATTTTCCATCGAAGGGTTTGAGCAGGGCCTTTCAGTGCCCAGCCTGGATATGACACATGACACTTCCACTTACAGCCTAGTGGTCAGAATAAATCACATCTTCTAAATTATAGGAATGACACGCAGTGTAATTATTGATGGGTCCAGGAGAAAGCAGAACCAGATGTTCTGAGCTATAACTATTATGGGCTGGATTATGTCCTTCCAAAATTTATATTTATATGTGGAAATTGACCCTTGAACAATGCAAGGGTTTAGACTCCAACTGCCTGCACAGTTGAAAAGCTGTTTATAACTTTTGACTCCCCCAAAGCATAACTAATAGTCTGCATCTGTCTTTACAGAGTTAGTTAAGGGAAAATTAAGATATTCAGATAGGTTCAATCTAATCCACCTGTAGTCCTTACAAGAAGAGGAGGTTAGGGCACAGATGTAGGGATGATCATGTGGGGACACAGGAAGAAGATAGCCATCCATAAGGCAAGAAGAGGGACCTAGAACAGTCCTTCACTCAGAGATCTTAGAAAAAAACCAACCTCACTGACACCTGCTCAGACTTTTATCCTCCAGAACTGTGGGAAATAAATTTATGTTGTTCTAGACCACCCAGTTTGTGACACTTTGTTACCCCAGCTCTAGTGAAATGATACACACATCCATTCACATAGTTCAGGCCTTCTTACTTTAGTGCTGGGACTTTGCAGTCATTTCTGCCTTTCGGTTTACATCCAGACTTGCACCATAGAGGCTGAGCTTCAGTTGTGCCCTTAATCAGGAACCTAGCTGGGATCATGTGGTCTACAAGACAATATTGCGGGGGACCCTGGTACCATGTGTTGTGTTGTTAGGGAGACTTGGAAAATACTGAGTTGAACAAAGTTAAACAGGTTTCTTTACAGTAAGATTGTTCCAAGCCTTTAATACATTCCATGCATTATGAATCTCCTAGAAGAAAATCTTCTAAATCGTGTTCCAGAAGTGAAGATAAATTTGTCTGTTGAATATAACATGTCCCTTATTTTTTTATTGGATTATCTGGGTTCAGATTGTTTTTATCTTTTAAGTTATCTGGGTTTCTAAAATGAATTTGCACACAGAATCGAGTTTTCTTCCAGAACCTGATGATGGGTGAAATTCACAACCTTTGGTGTGACATGCAAGACACTTCACACCTGGGCCGACCAATTTCAGTCACCTCACCTCCCTCTATTCCTTTCTAGGGTGACGCTTCCATCACATAAAATCTTTCTTATCACTTAAACATGGGACAGTTCCTTTGGAGATTGGCTGCAGTAGCCTCGCTGGCTGAGAGCATCTAGCTTCTACACCTTTGCACTCCCTGCTTCCTTGTGCTGCTCCTGGTAATGACAAATGAATGAAAGAATAAATAAATAAATAAATAAATAAATAAATAAATAAATAAATAAAATGGTGGGAGTATAAACAGGTACATCTTTCCTGAAGGGCAACTTGGTATGTACTAAAATTCAAAATATACTCAGGTGTATTTTCCACTTCTATGAATGTAGGAATAAATTATTGGCAGGCAAATGTAAAAAACCTTACATGTACAAGAATGTCTACTAAAGTAAAGTAGATCAGAGATGAATAGGAAATGTCCTAAATGTAAATCAATAGACGATTGGTTAAATAAATTGTAATTTATCTATTAAGTAAATATTATATGGCTATTAAAACTGATGGTGTAAATTATATTTACAGATCTATAAAGATGAAAGATGTCTGGGACATAGCTTTATTTAAAAGTAGACAGGCTAACAAATGACATACTAGTTTTAGAAAGTCTCTCATGGACATATATTACATATTTACATGTTCATGTGTGTATATATATATGCAGCTAAGAAATGTGCAATAAGATATGTATCAAATAATAACAGCTCTTATTTGTGTCTGGACTTTTGCAAGTGCTTCTCTCTTTACATCTTCATTGTTTTCTTAGGTTTTGTTAAGATTCTGTGCTACTTTCATTTCTAAAAGAAGAGCATCCAGAATGAGGAGCTGTTTTCCTGGTCTTCAGTGGGGTGTGTGGAATCCAGTCTCTGAGGAAGAGGGCTGGCCTTGTTAAGAACCAACTTCTGTTGCTATGTTGAAAGCTTAGCCCAAGGCTCCAAATTTAACGGTTGCCAGCTCAGCCTCGATTTTGAATGAAGGTCAGAGTTTCATGGCTGGAGACTATTTATCTTCTCTTATATTTGTTAGTATGCTTAGAAATCTCAGATCTTCCAGCTTCAATCTTGGAGGACAGTGCTGAATTGGTTGATGCTGAAACTTTGACACAGTTCTTAAAATCCAGGGTAGGCAAAACTTCTCTGCTGATAAAAGGCATCAAATGGTTTGTACATTTTTAGCAAATTAGTACAGATAAGAGGGGAGATAAACTACAGGCCAATCTGACATTGGAGCAGGCTTCCATCAGAGCATATTAACTTATTTTACCCCAGATGAGCTGGAACTGGTTGATTTTTTTTTTAATCCTAAAAGGACAGTTTTCTTTGTGTGCTCATCGTGACAGCCAAGTCCTATACTGCCAGCTTTCAGTAGGTTTACCTTAGAAATGTCTAGGAACTAATCTAGATCATTATATATATATATATATATATATATGAGATATATAGGGATTTTTAGCTTTTATCACCTATGTAGCTTAAAATTTTTATTTTAACCTAATGATAAATGATAGACACATATGTAAAACATTCAGACAATGTATTTAAAATAAAAAGTAAAAGGTCTTGCCTTTAATTTCATCCCTATCCTTTCACTCCTTGGAGGAAATCACAATGAAATGCTGTCTTTCCAGACACATACACCAGGGTTCTTCTCCCACAAGACATTCAACGTGATTTCAAAAAAATGAAAAACTCAATATTGTAGACATTAATGGCTGCATATGGCACAATGTGCCATGCCATCATTTATTTAACCATCCCCATGACAACTAACATTCAGGTTGCTTGCATTTATCATCCTTTAAAATTAATACTTAAAGTACATCTTCCACACACATGCTTATGTAAGTCTAGAATCTTGGATGAACAATTGTTGAGACAAAGGTGTAGGCATTTTGATGGACCCTGCTGGTACTGTCACGAATCAGCAGAATTTATGAGGCACTTTGGAGCACTTCACAACCTGGGTGGGAACGCTTCTTTCTCCAAACCCCCTCTTCTCTGCCTCTTTTAACATGCACAGAGGCTGATGAAAGAGAACACTAACGTCAAATTCGTTCACTGAGCTGGGAACATGATCTGTATATTCAGTCCCTTCCTGGGGAGCTCCCAGAGCACAGACAGGCCCTCCTGAGAGGCACACGTGTTCCTGTAAGGACTTGTGGATCTGGACAGTATTGAATGGCTTTTCTCATGAAACATTTAGGATCAAGGTACTGTTAAAATCAGGAACAAAAGAACAATGAGCTTAATCTGCTTCCCCTAAAACTATTTGCTACTTTAGTTTCAGACATCAGTCTTAGAATGTCACATTAGAATTTTATTTTAAAATCTGTGATAAAGAAGCCTTTGTCATTCATAGGAAGCCTCTTCTGGGTATGGGCAGAATTAAAATAGCAGCCTGAAAGCTATGAAAACATCAGCTTAACCCAGCGTGTGTGCTCCTGTCCTGATCAAACATTGGTGTTGGGGGGTTTAGGGTAGCAATCTCTCTTGTGGTTCCATCAAGATGAGTTGGTCTCCTCAGAGTTAATTTTATAGTGTGTAGAATTTCAAACAACCCATATGCTATAAATAGTAAAGATTGGCTGACATCTGTTTTCCCACTCTCTGATATTGTCAACATTTTTGGCGACAACTGTTTCAAAGCTTGGAAGTGTGTTGAAATGGAGAGGTGGATTCCAATTGTCTACTGAAGTCACAGATCTGGACAGATAGTTCTTTAATTTGTTGTGGAATAACAATATCATGGAGTAAAATCAAGAGTGCAGAAGTTATTATAGTCGGGGCCATTTCAGAACAGAGCCAGAGTGTTGAAGACTGATGGAGCAAACTCATTCATGTACAAACTGATTCAATCAAAATGTATATATAGAACACCTAGTAGGTACTGTTCTACATGGTGGAGAGAAGGAGATAAAGTCCCTGATATCGTGGATCTTCCATTTCAATGTACAGAAGTGTGAAAAATATGCAAAGAATTCTACACTAAAAGTAGAGAACCACTCCTCTGAGATGCTCCGAGTTGATGACTGTCTCTGGAAGGAGGTACTCTCAGCTGGGAAGATGGAGCACTAAAGCTGTGGGGGAATGGGGTGGAGTGTGGGTGACTCTGGAAGTTTTCTTTGCTTTATGGGTATGATCTAACTTTTCTAACCCAACCAGCCTTGCCTTGACTTCTTTCACAGTAAAACATGGTAGCTACCGTGCTTGATTCAGCAGCACATATACCAAACATGGTAGCTAGGAGACAAGAAGTGGCACTCCTGGTGCCTTGCTTTAGTGGCAGTCTCGACTGCAGTTGAAGTGTCAAAAGCCAGTTACTCAGATGACATTGACCTTCTCAGCTGTACTCTCAGTGACTCATTTCCTGATAGAGCTGTCAAAGGGCAAATGAGAATTCTTTTCTGGTCTCAGTGATAGAGATGTTTTCTTCTTCACACATGTCCCTTGTTTTTACTGATAGTGAAACTCATGAATACGGACACTGGCTGATCCATTTATCCTTACGTCTTAATTGTCTGGCTTTACTGGGACCAAACTATTCTTGGATTTGTACAGTGGAATGCAGATAATAACTTTGAATTAGGTTGGACCTGGGATACAATATAGGTTGGAACTGGAATACAATACCTTTGTGTATATGTCAATTGTCCAACACATATCTATTGATGCCATTCTGCTAGAGCTAGGATACAGGAGAATCAAGAAATAAACCCTGCATTGAAATATTTACCATCCAATGTGATTAAAAAGGTTATTGTAAGGCAAGCTGCATGGGTATCTACAGAGTCCAGTGCTTAACATCAAGTGTTTCCTGTTCCAACCGCATGTTCAATTCGTGGTGTCTTCATTTAAATTCAAAGGTGTCATGATATATGATAGGAAAAGCCACTTGCCCAGGAATCACAGAATAAGCATTGAGATTTGGTACTTATTAGTTCAGTAAATTTATTAGTCAGGACAGCATAGCTGCTATAACAATCCCCAAATATCACTGGCTTAACAATGAAAGGTTTATTTTTTGTTCACATCAGAGTTCAGGGAGGGGTAGGTGTATGTATGTTGAGGTTGTGCTCCTGTAGGCTCTACCATCCTCTACAGCCTTGAAGTTCATCTCTGAACTCCCAGAATCTGTTTTGGGAAGACAAGGGAAAAGAGAATGTAGGGGACTAAGCAGGAGTTTTATGGGTCAGCATGGAGAATGTGAGTGTCTCTTCTGCCCACATTCTATCCAGAACTCAGTCACAGGGTCATGCTTAACTTCAAAGGAGATTAGGAACTATACTTAGTGTGTACTCAGTAAGAAAAGGAAATGGCTGGAGAGCATATTGACAGTTTTTGCTAGAGGAAACTTGAAGATATTGCAAGATTAAGCATCTGCCACCTGTGAGAGTTTTTATGTTGGATAGGTCCTATAAGAATTACAAAAGGAATTTCATACTATTACTCCTATCACCAAATTTACAAACTAGTTATAAGAATAAAAGACCCATACAAAGATCATTGTAAAAGAAGGCAGTATGTATTATTGTTTGAAATAGGGAGATAGTGTAAAAACATACATTAGAAATTACAGGGGAAGAAAATCCTTTCGGACACAGGGGAGGCTGATATCTCCAATTGAATGTGAATTGGGTATCTCAGATTCCACCTGACCCAAAATGAGACACCAACTACTCTTCAAACTTGTTCTCTCTCTGCTATAATCACCTTGGACAAGCTGTATCAAGTCGAAACCCTCCCTGTTCCAAACTTTAAAATAGGGACCCTAGCTCAAAGGATTATGTTGAAATTCATTCAACACATATTTACGAAGCCTCTGCTCATATGTTAGTTTCTATCCTAGGCAATGGGGACTCAGTCTTGAAAAAAATAGGCAAAAATTCCTGCCTTCATGGAGTTTAATGGATCATGCGATAATTTATGAGCTGGAAAATGCAGTGCAAATGCTCATCTGCAGGCCTTCAGTAATACCTATGTGGTCCTCTTGTGACCCTCCCATGGGGGCTGTCCTTTCTGGGTGGCTGGGAGAATCATGAGCTATCTGCATACAGACAGATCCCACCGCTCCACACTGAGGGGCACATCTCCATGTGGTTGCTGTGGTGAAAGCTGCCTGACAGCAAACTAACACCTGCAATTCAGATCATTAGGTCTTGTGACTTTTGATTTGAGCTTTGTATTTAAAGCCACTGTGGCTTGTCTTTAGCTCTAGCTTTTCAATACATACGCCATGTTCCTCCTAATTGGCAGACACATGCCTCCAATTGTACTGGCTTCTGCTGCTTTGGAAGGTAACGGCTTCTCTCAGATGTCTCTCTCATGACGACCTTGATGCAAACAAACCCTCCAAATTCAGTTACAACCCCCTCCCCAAAGCCAGAAATTCCATCTGGCTGTTTTTGGGTATTGTAGTGAAAGACAAACAGGTGAAATTGCCGTTTATTTGCAGAGGTGTCATATTGTCTCACTTGGGAGTTAGGTTCTAAAATCCACACATAAAGTCAACCAAAATCTCACGTGGACAAAATTGCCCTTGAAAGTCCCTTAGGAAATGCCCTGTTAGGAACCGATGGGTCTCTCAGGGATCCAACACTGTGTGTTTTTCTAACCTTTTTGCAGCTGAGCGTCTGATGTTGACAGAAAGGATGTTGACAGAAATGAAGGGTCTTCAGATAGCAGAATCACAGTCAGGAAGCTTAGGCTATGAGAAGCTCTGAGAAACGAGACTCCCAGAGAGGAACGCAACTGCGGGCTGACTTCTCCTCCCCCCTACTTGAGGGTTTCCTGACCTGGAGTGGTGTTCTGTGTTCACTGGGTGAAACCGGCGGCCCCTTCTCTCCACTGTTTAAATTTGCCCCTTCTCCAAAGGTCCTGTGGTTGAATTTGTATGAGCAGAGTGTGCACACAGCACAGCACTCATTGCTATCCCTCTGCTTTCTACTTGCTTGGAAGTTTCAGAGTTTTCTTGCTTGGCTTCCAGGACACTTTTCAGAACTGAGTCTAAATTCAATTAATGGAGTAAAGGTGGAGATGCCCAGGTAGTAAAAATGACTGACTTTATGAAAGGTGGGTGACAGTTTTCCTAAGAAAATAATAGGAAACTGAATATTCTGGGGGAGGGGGAAGATGAAAGACGTGGAGTATGAGATTTGGGACAACAACTTGGGAGGATGATTTTTAGAAGACCCTGCTGTGTTTTGCAATGTGACCATGCCTTTGATGTCAGCAGATGGGACACTTGTTCCCACAACCTTTGGTCTCCTCCCTGCAGTGCCCTGATGGTGGGAGTACTTGTACCTCTCTGTCTTGTCGACATCCAGCGACTATTCCAGGCAATGAACTATGAGCAGAAGGGCCATGGTTCACCTCTAGGAGGAGCTGTGGGAGGCCGCCCACACTTGGGCATGGTCTTTCCTGACCCTATAGGGCCAGGCCCATCACTTTGGGCTTTGGCTTGAAGGTGACAACAGGCAGCCGAGCAAAATCAACCTAGGACAGGCATGTAGCTAGGGCCAACAGCCCTGAACATTTGTTGTACACGCTGAGATTCAGGGGTTATTTGTTACTGCTGTGTAACTTGGCCTGAATAGGCTGATACAATGCCTCTTTAAGAGATTTTGGTGAACGTTAAATTTCTTCTCAGGTCTTTTTTTTTAAGATTTTATTTATTTATTTGACACAGAGAGAGAGATTACAAGTAGGCAGAGAGGCAGGCAGAGAGAGGAGGAAGCAGTCTCCCTGCGGAGCAGAGAGCCTGATGCTGGCTTCGATCCCAGGACACTGAGATCATGACCTGAGCCGAAGGCAGAGGCTTTAACCCACTGAGCCACCCAGGCGCCCTTCTCAGGTCCTTTTAAAAGCAGCCTGCTGCCCCAGTAGCCTAATGGATAAGGCACTGGCCTCCTAAAAGCAGCCTGCTGCTTCTTTTGAACGTGACTTGTTGTGAGTAATTACAAGTTAGCTCAGATTTGTCAAGTTATTGTCAAATAAAAAACAAATCAGAACTTAGGAGAAACTTTGAAACCTTTATTGTAAAGTGGGGGAGGGATACTCTTGCGCTGGTGAGACGTGCTCTGAGCAGGAGGTCAACAAGAGTCTCGAAGGTTAGGCAAAAAAGGGTTTTTCTTTTATAGAGAGAAGTAAACAAGGCTAGAAAGAACCAGTCATAACGAAGTGGGATCACAGTGTAGCTTGATTGGACAATAGATCAGAGAAGGTCTTCTCTAGACATCAGCTTTTCTCCTGAAGTTCTTTCTGCTGGCTCAGGTTGAGGATGAGCGACGGTTCAGGGACTTGGGGGAAGGAAAGGATCTTAGATAAGTTTGAATAATAAGCCTTCTGTTCCAACTGATCATGGAGGACAAATATACAACTCATCACTTATGAAGCAAAGATGGAAATCTGGAGAGTCTGTGCCTGGCCTTACCATAGGTAAACAAGAGAGGCATCTGTGAGTCTTATCTGAATCATTTGGAGTGGAGGCTCTTTGAAGTAGGCATTCCTTAACACACAGCAGGAGGGGGTCGCTTCTTGACTGTCCCATCTCCAGGATCACAGGTTTAAGTAAAGTTACATGTTGTTATTAAAACCCTTCTAGGGTCGAAAAAAATTTTAGAGTCTAGTTTAACCCTGTCATTTTACTAATGAAGAAACTGAGGCCCAGAAAGTTTTTTCCACTAAATTCATGTACTGGTTTAAAGGCAAAGAGAAGAACATACTGGAGAGATTCTGATACTTGGTACTGTTCTTCTAAACTTTGTGAGTATAAATACAGGATTGCTATAAGATGCAAAGGAGATAATTTTGAAGATTCTCTGGTAAGTTAAAAGCAAGATGTAAAATAAGCTTCCAGCATCTACAGTGGACATCAGTTCTTTATCTCAGCACTCCGCCTTCCTTACCTCGCTCTCTTGTTCTTCCAGGGCATTTACCTTCTAACATATTTTATTTACTCATTGTGTGGGGTTCTTGTCTGTCTCTCCGCACCAAAATACAAGCTCTATGACAGATGGGATTTTGGTTTCCTATTTTGTTTACTAATGCATCTTTAGGGCCTAGAATCTTTCTTGGGGATTAGGCATTCTGTAAATATTTATTGAATAATCAGTGATTATTCAATTATTCATTGAATAATTTGAGATAAAGAAACCTTTTCTTCAACATCAGCTCTTTGGTAGGTGTATTCAATCATTTGGCAAATACTGATGTGAAGACTTTTCAGAGTTATACACGTTCTTTCAGGATCTGAGAACTAAGGGGTCTCTCTGAGTTTCTAGAGGGAAAGCTTGGCAGCAGCTAGTAACTGTTGAACAAGGAAAGTCTCAGGAGTGACCCCACAATGCAAAGAATTAACAGAAGGCGGTATCCCGCTTACACTGGGGGTCAGGAGAGAACCATCTGGTTGTCATATTTAAGCTGATGTTAAAAGACCAAAAGACAGCCAGTAAACCAGCAAGAAAAGCATTCCCCAGAACAGCCCAGGAGAGTTAAGCTTTCCTGTGATGTACATTTCCATAGTATTTTGTCTATTTTTAAGTGGTTTTTATTATCGAAAGCCTCTAAGAATTAGGTCTTTGTTACCAGAGCATCTGGCTTATTAGAAAGGGCTTTAAAGTATGCCTCCAGTTTAGAATTCTGTCCTTTCTGTTTATCTGAGCGGAGAATAGCTAACCTTTGGAATTTCTGTGTTAATTTGCATGAAAACCTAGGCTTGTAATGAATCACAATGAATGGCAGTGAATTGAGAAAGGCAGATCTGATATACATGCATACATACATACATACATATATTTTTCTCCCAAATCTTCAGTATATGGTTAGAAAATGTTATATATGAGCTACACTTACTGTGGGGTTGGAGAGGGATAGATTGGTCAGATCTCATAGATTCAAAATATATCTAGCTTAATGATGATATTGCTTTAAGTTTTAAGTACATATTCTGTCTGTACAAAAAGAAAGGGAGAATCAAAATTGATTTTTATGAAAACATCAGGAAGAGGTTGAATCAGTTGACACATAATAAGACAGTTATTAAAAAAGTCTTCAAAAGAAACTTCGGGATAATAAGAACAATCATTTTAAAAACCTTTTTTTCAGAACAATTTTATTTGTTTGAGAGAGAAAGCGCAAGCTAGAGAGAGAGAGAGAGAGAGAGAGAGAGAGAGAGAGAGAGAACATAGGCAAGGGTGAGGGGCAGAGTGAGAGGGAGAAACAGGCTCCCCGCTCAGTGGGGAACCAGACAAGGGACTTGATTCTAGGTCCCTGAGATCATGATCTGAGTCCAAGGCAGATGCTTAACCAACTGAGCCACCCTGGTGCTCTTTAAAGGCCTTTATGATTAATGTCAAGCGTTGATGCAAAATGAACAAATCTTTTTGAAATTTTAAAGAAAAAGAAAAAGAACTTTATTCGAACTCAAGTTAGGACAACTGCCCGGGATACACAATCTTCATTCATAAAGAAGAGAATGCTCTGGGGAAGGAATATTTAGTGCAGGGTTATATATATTTTACTTTTTACATAAAGTTACAAATCATTATGATGAAAGACATTCCAGAAAGTTACAGACATTATCTTATGTTTTTTGTATCCAATGCTGCATGGCTCCAATCTTACAGGAATTTAGGGAGGTTTTACTCTTATCTTTATATTTGAAATGTTTCATTTAGGTTATTTGCTAACAAAATAGATGTACAAAGTGGCTTGGGGCAGAAATAGAACCGGAACCTATGCTCTGAAGTTTGGTCAAATCATTCTGACCTTGGCAAAATGTGTAAACTATAGCTTCCCTGAGACCCCAGGAATAGGACCTATAATCCTTAAATTTAACATTTATTGCAAGTTAGAAAACAGTAACACCTTTTACAAGGCTATACTTTAGTGTCTGCCTGCATATTTGTCACATATAAACCTGGACATTTTATGAAATGTTTATAAACATTAAAATATTTTAATTGATAAAGTGAAATATCATTCCTGTAGAATCCCTCAGTAGCTGCTGACAGGTCTGTACAATGATTTCTGAATTATGTTTTCAGGGATGAATCTGAGGCTCTGTCAGAAAAATTCCTTTATCCATTCATCAAGTATTTTTTGAAATTATGTGCCTGCTGGGGGCTGCTAGGGGCTGGGGATAAGAAACAAAAGTTACCATTCCTACCTTTGGTAAGCTTAGCAAATAACAAAACTTGCTGAGCTCTATGCTATCATCAAAAAATCACCTGGAGGTCTATTTGTTGACACACTTTACAAAGTGATATGTAAATACATGGCCTATGAAAATGTCAAAACAATTCTGTGAGGTCAAGATTACACTCTGTGCCTGTTTGATGAGAGCCAGTTCTATGGAGGGAGAGGGCGCCCCAGAGCAGCAGAGACCTGGCCTTTCACACTGGTCTTGGGTTTACCCAGAAAGAAAAAGGACTGATGCAATGTACAGAGAGTTCCAATTATGCTAGTAAAAAAGAAAAGATTTGGAGAGTTAATACAAAATAAATTAACAAAAAATGTAAAAATACTTAAGCGCCTTTTTATTTTTTAATTTTTTTTAATCAGGAAAGAAGTGTCTGTGGTTTCAGAGAACACACAATGCTTATTTCTCTCCCTCTCTTTCCCTGTGCTTTTGCGTAGTTCAAGCCTTTGTGGAGTTTGGATGACATTTATCGTATAATTTTAATTTCACTCTAAAATGAATTTTCTACATTTTACCAAGAATCAAAACACTGGGAGCCCTGGGAATTTGCAGTCTCCTGTTTCCTGCTGCCTGCTTTCAGTGAACACTTGCTAGCACTGAAAACCTTAAATAAACAAAGTCAATCTTTTGAGATGAGACTGCTTGCGTGTCTGTGATTTGCCCATGGACTCTGACAGACACTACTACTATTTTCATAATGACATTTTCTAGCCCAAATGAAATGCATATTGAGTTGAACTCCTTTCTTTTATTTTATACCAGATTAGAATATAATGCATGCCCATACA
Source organism: Ailurus styani (assembly GCA_002007465.1). Taxonomy (NCBI): domain Eukaryota; kingdom Metazoa; phylum Chordata; class Mammalia; order Carnivora; family Ailuridae; genus Ailurus; species Ailurus styani. The sequence continues at coordinate 80,305 of LNAC01000792.1, read as the reverse complement.
GCTTTAAACAAACTCAAATGAAAACCAAAACTTCCCAAAGAGATGTGTTAGGATTGACTATTTCTTTTAAAGATTCATCTGGAAGTTGGCATTTGTTTACTCTTTATAGTCTGTGGCCTGTATTGCTCCTTGAAGTGATCTTTCAAAACCCAGATTTACCTCTGAGGCTTATAGCCCTTCCAAGCCTCCCTCTATTTATTAACAGAGTATCTCAGCTTGGTAGGAAACCTCCTTCCAACAGAGCCCCACTTAGCTCTTCGGTGGAATTCTGGTCGGGTACCAAAGGATATCCACACTGGGCTGATCCCTGGTGTGCACATGTACATGTGGGTGTCACCCTTCATCATGGGCCATCCCTCCTCACAGTCTGCAGGTTCTTGGGGATCCCACCATTGGGCCAAGGTGTGCTGTTTTTCTCTTGGCTCAGTTAGGGTTGGGCTCGAGAGACCACGAGGATGTCAACTCTCCAGCCTGGTGAGCTTTGGCTTCTCTCACCTCCTCTGGAATGGCTGGGCTGGAGCCGTGACAATCTGTGGTCCCAGGGCCAGCAATGTTGACCTCACCTGGGGGCCTGTTAGTGGTGCCACATGCTGGGTACTGAACCGAAACTCTGGGGTAGACCCAGAGATCTGTGTGGGAGGGGAGTAGGGAGGTGGGGAAACTGACAATACAATACAGTACAATACAATACAATACATACAATGCAATGCAATGCAATACAATACAATACAATAAAAAGAAACAAACACAAAATCCAGATAAAATAAATTTAGAGTAAGCCAGTGCTCTGCCTAAGATAATCCAGCATGAGAGAGATAGAATGGGAGGGGGCAACGTGAAGGCAGGATGGCCAGGCAGGCCTCTCTGAGGAGGCAGCATTGATGAAACCTGAAGACAGAGCTAGCCTGTGTTCACCGGGAGGGGCCATCTCACCTGGGAGATATTGCCCAAGATCACTGGGCCCGTTGCAGGGTTTCTGACTCAGTAAGTCTGGGGTAGGGCCCTGACCCAGCATGCTATGTTGCCAAGCTCCCAGCAGGTACTGTTGCTACTGGTTGGGGACCTATTTTGAAAACCTTTGGTCTAGAGAGAACATTCTAGAAAGAGGGCACTGCATTTGTTAAGACTGTGGGCCTCAGGGATTTAATTCTCCTCAGGGATTTAATTCTCTGGGCAAAGGGAAGTTATTGGTGAGCTGTGGCAGGGGAGGGACATAGTATTATTTGCATTTGTAAAAGATCCCATGGGTGTTCTTGGCAGAATGGAGTTGGGGGCAGCAGAGGTCCCTTAAGACATGGCAGTGGGCTGGGCCAGGGTGACCGCAGGGGAAGCTTAAAAGATAGGGGTTGATGCGGGCTACAGTATGTGGGTACAGCTGATGGGCAGGTGAGCCAATGAGGAAGGGAGGTGCCCAGCATGACACCCAGCTCAGTAGTTGCCACAGTGACAGTGACGTGCTAGTCATGCACCCAGAAGACTGGGGTAGGAGCACTTTGCGGGTGGGGTGGAGGACTGAGTGTTCTTTTTCAGCTATGACATCATGGTTTACAATGAGGACAAGAAGTCTCAATGAGGGTGTCAACTTGGCAGTGGGTATGTGAGTCTGAAACTCAGGGAAGCAGTCTAGGTGGAGGACATAATTTTGGGGAGCCATCGACAGAAAGGTGCTATTTGCAATCACCAAACTGGGTTGGGTATCTGAGGGACTATTAGTTCTCTCGGGGGCGTGTGTCTCAATTCTCAAATTCCCAATCTCCTCCCAATACTCTCCTGAGATTTGCCTGGCTCTGGCTGCTTCCTCTTGAGGTGGGGACTGGCCTGACCCCTTCCCCCTTAGCATTGCTGGCACCCTGTTAGGAAAGAAGAAATCCCCGAAACCAGCTCCCTTCTCTACCTGCCACTGTGCTGGCCTCCAACACCAGCAATCCCTCCCTGCATCCCCGTCCTTTGGTTAACCCCCTATACCTGCCTGAACAGGGTTGTAGCTTTGTTGATTCCGAACGTTTGGCTCGTTGGCCTCTGAGACCTTGCCTCGCTGTGTCTGGGAGCCCCACTGAGCTTTGGACCCCACAAAACCTTTGCCTTAGCACCACCACGGTGACTCCAAGTCCTCCTTATTCCCAGCATTCGGAGCTGTCTTATCACCCAGTTACTGCTTCCACTCTTTTCTAAAGTAGCTTAAACAATCAAGATTTGTAAAAGGATGGGTCCTTTTCATTTAAAAAACACACTTTCCAAACCTAAGTTTTAGATCAGTTCTTCCAACTTGGTTTTCTTTGTCCTTTCCTTTTCTTTAATTGGAAGTATTAGGCAGGTCTTTTGAGAACTGTTCTGTGATTGTGCTTGTTTCTTTGGCCTCAATGTGATGTCCCTTAGGATCCATTTAGTTATTAGAGTCATGCTAAGATTGATGAGCCATAAATTCCTCTCGCTGGCTTTCTCTGGCAACCAGACTTTTAGGGTTAAATGACTCTACATGCTATGCTGAAATATTCATCTGTAAGATTTGTGTTCCTGTCTTCCCCAAGAAGCACCTTTGAGTTGATTTCACATTCTAGTTCTTCTTCCTATTAATAAGCTCTGTTCGGTTCATCATAATCTCTTACAGACAGTTCCAAATTTGAATGATGTCACTCGGGTGAGTCATGCTTAATGGAATGCCCAGTTGGTCAATACATTGGTTCTGTACAATCTAAATTAAAGTAAACTTGAGGTCAAGTCTCACAGAGCACATTCAGCCAGTGATGAAAATTTTAAAGACCAAGCTGTTTTTGGTTGATTGTACATAACCAGCCTATCCCACTTCACAGGCTTATCCTGGAGAATGTCCATTTTGGAAGCAGTATGATTTTCTTAGGTGCTAAGAATCACTAAGGAATATTAAACTGCTAAATAGTATCAAGCAGACTGAAAAAGCAGGTACTGTTTTTAAAGAGCATCCTCTGGAAGTACCTGGAACATTAGGAGAAGTTTATTTATTTTATGTGAATCAGAGGAAAGAGGATACTAAATTTGGGAGGGACAGTGGCATTTTGAATATTTTTAGGCTACTTATGGTAAAATTAGTACCTGCCTTGCATAGGAATTATAGAGTGTTATTGTGTTGGCATTTTAATGAAAATATAAGTTAAGTTTGCTGAGACACTGATAGTACCTTTCTTGCTCCAGACTCCTCTCCAAGACAGCACTTTCCTCCTCTTTCAGAGCCCACTAACAAGTAATTGATTTCCCCCCTCACATTAACTCATATTTGTTGAATTATTGCTCTGCGGTGGACACTATTATAGGCCTTGGGGGTACCAGTGTAGATAATGTAGTGTCCCCATTCAATAAGAAGTGAAGAATTTGGTGGCGGAGACATATGTGTATTTAATACTGTATGATTAACATAGGGGCACCTTGCATGGATGTGAAGTCTGGGGGCTCTGAGATAGTGATAATTCCTTGAAGCTGAAACATTGGAAAGGACAGACCAAGAGTGAGACCAGAGACATAAGTAGATGAGCTGAGATGAGATGAGGTGAGAAATTCCTTCCACATCAAGCTTGGATTTGGATTTTATCTTCCAAAGCAATGGCTAGCCATAGAAAGATTTCAAGCAGAGGTGTAACCATCATAAAATTTTGCCCTTGAAAGGGTGCCTGGGTGGCTCAGTTGTTGTTTAAGTGGCTGCCTACAGCTCAGGTCATGATCCCAGAGTCCTAGGATCCAGCCCCACATCAGGCTCCCTGCCTCACAGAGAGCCTGCTTCTCCCTCTCCAACTTCCCCTGCTTATGTTCCCTCTCTTGCTATGTCTCTCTCTGTTAAATGAATAAATAAAATCTTTAAAATTTTTTTCGTGTTTGAAAAATCCTTCTGGAAGTAGTGTGGAAGATGGATTAGGAGGAGCTGGGGTGGGAAGACCAGTAGGGAAGGCCCTGGCAGACCAGGGAAGAGATGGTGAGGGTCTGGAGTAAGGCAGTGGTGGTGGTGGTTATGGAACAGAGGTTGATTCAAGAGTTACAAGTAAGGAAAGCCGAGTAGATGCCTGGAGGGAAGAGCTATGGTGGGAAGTGTGGAACTGTATGAGGAGTGCCCCAGGGATATTTTGCCACTGGAAAATTGAGTTTGGACTTGAGAGGAGGTTGGAGATGTAGATAAGTCTGAGGAAGTCGCTATGTGGAATTGGCACTTAATCTATGGATGTGAGTAGGCTTTCCTTGGAAGAGAGTTGAGACAAGGGAATAGGAGCCATCATTAACCTGGGGATAAGGAGGGACTGAAAGACAATGCTGATGGCAACAGAAACAGAATGAGAAAGGACATATTGTCTTTTTTTCAATTGTTATTATTATTTGCCCCAGGGGTACAGGTTTGTGAATCATCAGGCTTATACCTTTCACAGCACTCGTCATAGCACAAACCCTCCTCCCCAATGTCCATAACCCATTCATCCTATCCCTACCCTCCCACCCCCCAGTAACCCTTGTTTGTTTCGTGAAATTAAGAGTCTCTTACGGTTTGTCTCCTTCCCAATCCCATCTTGTTTCATTTTTTCCCTCCCTACCCATGACGACCCCTGCCCTACCCCTCATATTCCCTATATCAGAGAGATCATATGATAATTGTCTTTTTCTGATTGACTTATTTCGCTTAGCATAATAGCCTCTAGCTCCATCCACGTCGTTGCAAATGGCAAGATTTCATTTCTTTTGATGGCTGCATAGTATTCCATTGTATATATATACCTCATCTTCTTTACCCATTCATCTGTGGATGGACATCTAGGCTCTTTCCACAGTTTGGCTATTGTGGACATTGCTGCTGTGGACATTTGGATGCACGTGCCCATGAGGATCCCTACCTTTGTATCTTTATGGTGAATACCCAGTAGTGTGATTGCTGAGTCATAGGGTAGCTCTATTTTCAACTTTTTGAGGAACCTCCATACTGTTTTCCAGACTGGTTGAACCAGCTTGCATTCCCACCAACAGTGTAGGAGGGTTCCCCTTTCTCTGCATCCTTGCCAACGTCTGTCATTTCCTGACTTGTTAATTTTAGCCATTCTGACTGGTGTGAGGTGGTATCTCACTGTGGTTTTGATTTGTATTTCCCTGATGCTGAGTGATGTTGAGCACTTTCTCATGTGTCTGTTGGCCATTTGGATGTCTTCTTTGGAGAAATGTCTGTTCATGTCTTCTGCCCATTTCTTGACTGGGTTATTTGTTTTATGGGTGTTGAGTTTGAGAAGCTCTTTATAGATTTTGGATACTAGCCCTTTATCTGATATGTCATTTGCAAATATCTTCTCCCATTCTGTCAGTTGTCTTTTGGTTTTGTTGACTGTTTCCTTTGCTGTGCAAAAGCTTTTGATCTTGATGAAGTCCCAATAGTTCATTTTTGCCCTTGCTTGCCTTACCTTTGGTGATATTTCTAGGAAGAAGTCACTGTGGCTGAGGTCAAAGAGGTTGCTGCCTGCATTCTCCTCAAGGATTTTGATGGATTCCTTTCTCACATTGAGGTCTTTCACCCATTTTGAGTCTATTTTTGTGTGTGGTGTAAGGAAATGATCCAGTTTCATTTTTCTGCATGTGGCTGACCAGTTTTCCCAACACCATTTGTTGAAGAGACTGTCTTTTTCCCATTGGACATTCTTTCCTGCTTTGTCAAAGATTAGTTGACCATAGAGTTGAGGATCCATTCCTGGGCTCTCTATTCTGTTCCATTGATCTTTGTGTCTGTTTTTGTGCCATTACCATACTGTCTTCATGATGACAGCTTTGTGATAGAGCTTGAAGTCTNTTTTTCAACATTCCTTTGGCTATTCGGGGTCTTTTCTGGTTCCATATAAATTTTAGGATTATTTGTTTCACTTCTTTGAAATAAATTGCTGGTATTTTGATGGGGATTGCATTAAATGTGTAGATTGCTCTAGGTAGCATAGACATTTTCACAATATTTGTTCTTCCAATCCATGAGCATGGAATGTTTTCCCACTTCTTTGTGTCTTCCTCAATTTCTTTCATGAGTGCTTTATAGTTTTTGGAGTATAGATTCTTTGCCTCTTTGGTTAGGTTTATTCCTAGGTATCTTATGGTTTTGGGTGCAATTGTAAATGGGATCAACTCCTTAATTTCTCTTTCTTCTGTTTTATTTTTGGTATATAGAAATGCAACTGATTTCTGTGCATTGATTTTATATCCTGACGCTTTACTGAATTCCTGTAGGAGTTCTAACAGTTTTGGGGTGGAGCCTTTTGGGTTTTCCACATTCAGTATCATAACATCTGCAAAGAGTGAGAGTTTGACTACTTCTTTGCCAATTTGGCAAAACAAATCTCTTTTTGTTGTCTGATTGCTGAGGCTAGGACTTCTAGTACTATGTTGAATAGCAGTGGTGATAGCAGACAGCCCTGATGTGTTCCTGACCTCAGGGGGAAAGGTCTCAGTTCTTCTCCATTGAGAATGATATTCGCTGTGGGTTTTTCATAGATGGCTTTGATGATATCGAGGTATGTACCCTCTATCCCTACACACTGTGAAGAGTTTTGATCAAGAAAGAATGCTGTACTTTGTGAAATGCTTTTTCAGCATCTATTGAGAGGATCATATTGTTCTTGTTCTTTGTTTTATTAATGTACTGTGTCACATTGATTGATTTTCGGATGTTGAACAATCCTTGCAGCCCAGGAATAAATCCTACTTGGTCGTGGTGAATAATCTTTTTAATGTACTGTTGGATCCTATTGGCTAGTATTTTGGTGAGAATTATTTGCGTCCGTGTTCATCAAGGATATTGGTCTGTAATTCTCCTTTTTGATGTGGTCTTTGCCTGGTTTTGGGATCAAGGTAATGCTGTCCTCATAAAACGAGTTTGGAAGATTTCCTTCCATTTCTATTTTTTGAACAGTTTCAGGAGAATAGGTATTAATTCTTCTTTAAATGTTTGGTAGAATTCCCCTGGGAAGCCATCTGGCCCTAGGTTCTTGTTTGTTGGGAGATTTTTGATGACCGCTTCAATCTCCTTACTGGTTATGGGTATGTTCAGGTTTTCTTTTTCTTTTTTTTAATTTTATTTTTATTCTTTGCCCAAGGGGTACAGGTCTGTGAATCATCAGGCTTACATTTTTCACAGCATTCACCAAAGCACAAACCCTCCCATAAGAGACTCCTAATCTCACAAAACAAACTGTTCAGGTTTTCTATTTCTTCCTGGTTCAGTTTTGGTAGTTTATATGTCTCTAGGAATGCATCTATTTCTTCCAGAATGTCAGATTTGCTGGTGTAGAGTTGCTCATAATATGTTCTCATAATTGTTTGTATTTCTTTGGTGTTGGTTGCGATCTCACCTCTTTCATTCATGATTTTATTAATTTGCATCCTTTCTCTTTTCTTTTGGATAAGTCTGGCCAGGGGTTTATCAATCTTATTAATTCTTTCAAAGAACCAGCTCCTAGTTTTGTTGATGTTTTCCACAGTTCTTTTGGTTTCTATTTCATTGATTTCTCCTCTGATCTTTATTATTTCTCTTCTCCTGCTGGGTGTAGGCTGTTCTTTCTCCAGCTCCTTTAGGTGTAGGGTTAGGTTGTGTACTCGAGAACTTTCTTGTTTCTTGAGAAAGGCTTGTATTGCTATATACTTTCCTCTCAGGACTGCTTTTGCTGTGTCCCAAAGTTTTTGTACAGTTGTGTTTTCATTTCCATTTGTCTCCATGAATTTTTTAAATTCTTCTTTAATTTCCTGCTTAACCCATTCATTCTTTAGTAGGGTGCTCTTTAGCCTCCATGTATTTGAGTTCATTCCAGCTTTCCTCTTGTGATTGAGTTCTAGTTTCAGAGCATTATTTCCTTGTTGATCTGTTGCTTCAATGATCTGTCCATTTCAGTAAGGGAGGTATTAAATTCCCCGACTATTCTTGTATTATTGTTAATGTGTTTCTTTGATTTTGTTATTAATTGGTTTATATAATTGGTTGCTCCCATGTTAGGGGCATATATATTTAAAATTGCTAGATCTTATTGTTGGACAGACCCTTTAAGTATGATATAGTGTCCTTCCTCATCTCTTATTACAGTCTTTGGTTTAAAATCTAATTCATTTGATATAAGGATTTCCACCCCAGTCTTCTTTTAATGTCCATTAGCATTGTAAATTGTTTTCCATCCCCTCATTTTAAATCTGGAAGTGTCTTTGGGTCTAAAATGAGTTTCTTGTAGACAGCATATTGATGGGTCTTTTTAATTTTTTTTTTAAATCCATGCTGATACCCTGTGTCTTTTGATTGGGGCATTTATCCCATTTACATTCAGGGTAACTATTGAAAGATATGAATGTAGTGTCATTGTATTGCCTGTGAGTTGACTGTTACTGTATATTGTGTCTCTTCCTTTCTGGTCTATGTTTCTTTTAGGCTCTCTCTTTGCTTAGAGGACCCCTTTCAATATTTCCTGGAGGGCTGGCTTGGTGTTTGCAAATTCCTTTAGTTTTTGTTTGTCTGGAAGCTTTTTATCTTTCCTTCTATTATCAATGACAGACTAGCTGGATATAGTATTCTTGGCTGCATATTTCTCGCGTTTAGTGCTTTGAATATATCATGCCAGTTTTTTCTGGCCTTCCAGGTCTCTATGGATAGGTCTGTTGTCATTCTAATATTTCTATCATTGTATGTTACAGACCTCTTGTCCCGAGGTGCTTTCAGGATTTTCTCTTTGTCCCTGAGACTTGTATGTTTTACTGTTAAATGATGGGGTATGGACCTATTTTTATTGATTTTGAGGGGGGGGGTTCTCTTTGCCTCCTGGATTTTGATTCATGTTCCCTTCACCAAATTAGGAAAATTCTGTACTATAATTTGCTCCAATATACCTTCTGCCCCCCCTTCTTCTTTTGGGATCCAAATTATTCTAATATTGTTCCATCTTATGGTACAATCGTCTCTCTAATTCTCCCCTCATGGTCCAGTAGTTGTTTGTCTCTCTATCATTTGGTCTTCTATATCACTAATTCTCTCTTCTACCTCATTTATCCTACCAGTAAGAGCCTCTATTTTTGATTGCACCTCATTAATAGGTTTTTTGATTTCAAATCGGTTAGATTTTAGTTCTTTTATTTCTCCAGAAAGGGTTTTTATTTCTCCAGAGAGGGATTCTCTAATATCTTCTATGCTTTTTTTGAGCTCAGCTAGCACCTTGATAATCGTCATTCTGAACTCTAGTTCTGACATTTTACTATTGTCCACATTGATTAGGTCCCTAGCCATCATTACTGTCTCTTGTTGTTGTTGTTGTTGTTCTTTTTTTTTTGTGGTGAGTTTTTCTGCCTTGTCATTTTATCCAGATAAGAATGGATGAATGAGAGAACAAAATACTAAATGGTAGCAATAACCCCAGAAAACTATATGCTAACCAAATGAGAAGAGACCCAAAACTGGGGGGAGAAGAAAGAGGGGGAAAAAAAAAGAAAAAAATCTATATCTATATCTATAATCTATATCTATATCTCTTTATTAGACTGGTGAATTGAACAGAGTCATGCAATTTGTTTTGGGTATATTTTGGTCTGTTAGAGGAACCTGTCTCCCAAAATTTTAAAGAAAGAAAAACTTATATATATACACTAATAAGGGTAAACACGATGAAGGGATGGAACATAATTGTAAAGCTGAAAATTAAAAAAGATTCTAAAAAAGCAATTGATAAGTTGGTTGAAGAAAGAAAAAAAAAAGGAAAGAATGTGATCAGGCTGGAGACTAGAATGAAACCATGCACTAGATTTAGGGTGTTTTTTTTAATCTGTTAGAAGAGATTGTATCCAAAAATTTTAAAGGAAAAAAACCCTATGTGTATACATAAAATATGGTTAGATACAATGAAGGGATAAAATATGACTATAACAATGAAAATTAAAAATGATTTTTTAAAAAAGGTATTGATAAGATAAAATAGTTTAAAAAAGTTAAAATAGGAAGGAGGAAATAATTTAAAAGAAAAGAATAAGAAAGAAATAACATTCAAAGAATTTAACTTTGAAAGACTAAAAGATCATGGGGAAAAAAGCCATGAATACTATGTGTTGTTTCCCCTAGCTCTGGAGTTCCACAGTTCTCAGTGATTGGTGAACATGGTCTTGGCTGGATGTTCTTGGGGGTCATCTGGGAGAGGGGCCTGTTGCTGTGATTCTCAGGTGTCTTTGCCCGAGGTGGAATTGCACCACTATTGCCAGGGGCCAGGCTAAGTAACCGGCTTGTGTTCACTCTTGGGAGGCTTGGGACCCCACTCCTCAGTGTGCCCTCAGTGAAAAGCAGTCAATACCTCCTGTCTCCCTGGTCTGCAGCCACATTCCAAGCTCACCCAGCCTGTGACCGAGCATTTCTATCTCTGGCACATGGCCCAGTTTGGAGTCTCTAAAACCAACAGATCCCTGCAGCATGCTCCTATGCCACTCCTCCTGGAGGAGGAAGGAGAGGGTCTCTCCAGACCTGCCACTTGTGGGGTCCCTGCTCAAAGAGCAGTTGCCCGACTGTGCTTTGGATCACAGTTTAAGGTAACATGGAGCTGAGAGACCCCTCCTCGGCTTGGCTCTGTCTCTGCAGCTGGCTTTTCCTCTCTGATACCTGGCAGCTCTGTCGCACTCAGACGACCCTGGTCTTTTTGTTTTCCTGCGGGTCCTGAGACCACACTGTGGCCACGAGGGCTTCACCCCCAGCTTAGCCTTTGGAGCGACGTCCCTCAGTGGATCAGACTTCTACTAAAAGTTCTGATTTTATGCTTCATTGCTCTCTCACTTGCTGAGAGCCGGCCCCTCCCCCTGGGGTCTATCTTCCCATCGCTTCAGATTCACTTCTCCGCACGTCCTACCTTTTGGAAAGTGGTCAATTTTCTGTTCCTAGAATTGCTGCTCTTTTTGTCTTCAATCTCATATTGAATTTGTAGGTGTTCAGAATGGTTTGATAACTGGGTTAATTTCTGGGACCTGATGATAATCGGTCTCCTACTCCTCCACCATCTTGCTCCTCCTCAGCAAGACATATTGTCTTAAGTGACACTCTGTAATGAACTTCCTTTACATTATCTTATTTCTTGCAATGTTCCTGTCAAGTAGGAATGTCCCCAGCTGATGGAGAGGAAACAGGATCAGAGGGTGAGGTGAATGGTCTCTGGGATGACCGCCATGAACACCTTAGAAGCTGCTGCTGCTCTTCACAGGAAGGGCAGGGTCTGCTTCTTCTCCCTTGAGTGGGGCTCATCTGAGGCACTTGATTACCAGAATGTGGCATGTGTGTGTGTGTGTGGGGGATGTTGGGAAGCTCTGGAAACTGGGTTGTAAGAGGTCATGCAGCATCTGCCCAAGTCTCCAGGAATGTTTCCTCTCAGAATGGAGCCCACACCATGTGGAGAAATCACATGGACATCCACACAGGGATGCTCCAGTGATGGCCCTGTGAGCTCTTGGACCTGAGCAAGTTGCTGCCAGCCATGAGCATGCCATCTGAGTCCATGTTCTCACTTCTGAGATGCTTCATCCATGCTGCAGGGGTGCAAAGGTGCTACTACAAGCAGGTACACATTCCTACAAAAGTTGTGATTGTGCACAGAGCATATTTGTCATGCACAAATACTTTCCTATATATTCAGAAGAAAAATTATCCCATGGGTAGACTCTATAAGAGTAAAAAAAATCCATTATGATTTATCTCCCACCCACCCCCAGGGTGAGTTAGGAAACAAAAAATCACTTCAGATCCCTACGACATTTCAGATTGTTTATAAGTAGTATATTAGTCAGGTAAGGCTGCTATAAAAAAGTGCACAGATTAGGGGCTTAGACAGCAGACATTTATTGTCTCACAGTTCTGAAGGCCTGAAGTCTGAGATCAAAGTGTCAGCAGAGTTGGTTCCTTCTAAGATTTTGAGAGAAAAATCTGTTTCTTGCCTCTTGCTTAGTTTGTAGTGGTTTCTAGCCATCCTTGATGTTCCTTGTCTTATAGATACCCTGCCCCCATCTCTGCCTTCATGTTCCTGTGGTATTCTCCTTATGTGTGTGTCTGAATTCAAATTTTTCCTTTTAATAAGGGCACCAGTGATTGGATTGGGCCAATCTTGATAACCTCATCTTAGCTAATTAGCGCTTCAACAGCCTTATTTCCAAATAAAGTCACATTTTGATGTACTGGGGGTTAGGACCACAGTATATGCATTTTGGGGAGACGCAATGCAGCCCATAACAAATAGCACTGATTGAGTGTGTCTTGCCGAAAGTCTTTCCCTGGATGTTACCCAGAGTCACAGATGCTGAGCCACAGATGTGATGCAGAGCCACAACATCTTTAGTGTGCCGGAACTGGGGCCATAGAAGAGGCCATGGTCGCTGAAAACAGTCTCAGGTTATTTGGGGAGACAGAAACACACAGAATCATAGCAAATGTAGCAACTAGTGTAAGAGACACAAGAGCTAAGTACCATGCATAAACAAGGGAGTACTACCCTCTGCTTGGGACAGTTAGGGAGAGCCTCCAGGAGTGAGAATTCATCTGGTGAATGGAGTACATTTCAAAATGAGAAGATCACCTGTGCAAGATCCAGGAGCAGCAGGACCTGTGGGTGGACAGCCTTGTTTTGGAGTCCAAGGGAAGCACTAGAGCCTAGAGGGCTGTGTGGCTGCATCTTACTCAGAGACGGGGGTTTGGATTTGAATGCCAGAGATGGAATATCTAGTATTTGAGTGCATTTTTTCTTTTACTTTTTAACATCATATTTTGTTGTTGCAGTTAAAAAACTGTCACTTATACATTTCTGCATGTTTTCTTAAGAACACCTAGATTTGATTTATTTTGTAGTACATGGCGCTGGTTTTTACTCCCACTATGAAGTTGGAAATGGGCTTGAGGACCAGACCTCTGAGTGGGGCTGGCTTAGAGGTGTTAGGGTGGCCCTCCCACTAGATGCACATTGCTCTACACCTCACGCTCCTTCCTTCTTGTGGGTGCCTGCAGAACGGAGGTACCGTGTGATTTCAGCTGCCTGCAACTCACCAGCAGTGCTCACTAGTTGTACTGCTGGGAAACCCTGTGTGCATGTGCCCTGCTTGGCAGTCCAGCAGCATCTCCTGAGTTAATACTCACAGCACTCTCAGGAGTGAGACACTGGGACTTGCTCCATTTGACTGAAGAGAAACAGAAGCTCAGAAAGGGAAGTCAGAGAAGGACCTCGAAGGGCGTCAGGGCCTGGAGGAACTTCCCCGAGAATATTTCCCAGGGAGGAAGCTGAGGTCCAACTGGGTACAGGAATTGGATGAAGTCTCATCCAAGGGCCCAAGCAGGCAAGTGAAGCCCAGACCCAAGTCACTCTTCAAACCATCGTGGGTTGCTTTTAGGTTCCAACTTTCAAGCTTCATGTCATCTTCTGTGACTTCACAATAATGATATCCAGAAACAGTTCTTTCACTCTTGGCGTTTGTCTTGTTTTCCTTAAAACATGTCAGGGTATCTAATAGTTTAAAGTGTCCTGCCTAATAAATATGCAAAGTGAAGAATCCAGTTCTGGTAATAAATAATACATCAGATTTTAGAGTTGAAAGGGCCCTTTAAGACCTCTGACCCAGGGCGCCTGGGTGGCTCAGTGGGTTAAAGCCGCTGCCTTCGGCTCAGGTCATGATCCCAGGGTCCTGGGATCGAGGCCCACATCGGGCTCTCTACTCAGCGGGGAGCCTGCTTCCTCCTCTCTCCTCTCTCTCTGCCTGCCTCTCTGCCTACTTCTAATCTCTCTCTCTGTGTCAAATGAATAAATAAAAAATCTTAAAAAAAAAGACCTCTGACCCAACCTTCTGCTCTAGAAAGGCAGTTCTCAACTGTTAACATATCAAGACTGGCCATGGGCAAAGCTGTTGACACACCTGGGAAAGCACATACAGCTCTTGTTTCCATTCACCTGCAAGCAAGTAAGCTTCATNCTACTTGTAATCTCTCTCTCTGTGTCAAATGAATAAATAAAAAATCTTAAAAAAAAAAAGACCTCTGACCCAACCTTCTGCTCTAGAAAGGCAGCTCTCAACTGTTAACATATCAAGACTGGCCATGGGCAAAGCTGTTGACACACCTGGCAAAGCACATACAGCTCTTGTTTCCATTCACCTGCAAGCAAGTAAGCTTCAGGGATGGTGGCAATTTGGTTAAGTTCACATAGTATGTGGTCATGTAACAGTCCCACCCTGATATTCCCTCTCCTTGGGCATTTTTCTTGCTTGCTCAAGGTCACAGCTCCCACCTGTTTCCAGTCCATCCACATCAATTATTCCTGTGCTCTTGTCTTGTAGCACCTGCACAAGACTTTGGTTACACTCACCACAGCCTGAAACTCCAAGTACATTTCTGCAACTCCTTGTAAATGCTGCCTCCCATTTACCTGGAAGAAGCTGAGCATGTTTGTTCACCCCATGAACTCCTGGCACAGCAGAGCTCCTGACACACAGTGGGGCCGCTTGCAGAATGAATGAATCCAGAGGTCCCCTCTGAGCACCCTGATTTACTGCTGCCCAGCTCTGTCGTGGGTGAAAAAGGACAATAGCCCAAGTGTCTGTGTGGCTGTGAGGAACTGATTCCAATCCCATCCCACTGTGGGCTGTCCTTGCTGCCTTTTCCCCTCTTCCCATGCATGTTGCTGCTTATGTCGACAATGATGTGTCTTAGAATGATGCATGCGGATCATTTAACCTGAAGATTTTGAAGAACTTTTCAGGTTCAAGTATAAAAGTCATGAGTTGTTCTTCTCTAACAACACTGGCCCAGTGGTCCAGACCCTGTGATGTTTACCTTTAGCTGACCAAAGACGAAGTAGACCCAGACTCAAGATTTCCTGCTAACTTCAGAGTCTTTCAGGTTTCCGTGGAAACAGATGCTGGCTTGACAAAAAACATGGTACACTGTTTTTTTTTTAAATGGGAAAATTGTTGAGCCCTGACCTTGACAATTTGATTGGCAAAGACAGAAGAGGCTGATGGCCATCAAGTGAAGGACTACCCTTATTTATTTTGGTGGGGGCTTTCTTGGCAGTTCCAACTTGCTACCAGAATTACATGTTGCAACCGTTGTTTCCAGAAGGTAATGACAAGCAAACATGTACAAATTATTCAGTGAGTTCTTTTGGCAAATTTTGCTTTTTCCTTGCTGGCTGTTGGCTCATATTTTTATTATTAATTCTTTCTTGCTTCCTTCCTTCCTACCTTCCTTCCATTTTCTTTTCCTTCCCTCCCTTCCTCTATCCTTTCTTTCCCTTTCCTATTCATAGACCCCAAGACTCAAAAGTTTGGAAGATCTCTGAATATCTTCTGTCTTTCCTCGCCTACCCATTCTCCACCATCCAAAGCTTCTTCCTCCTTTCCAGCACCTCTGCCAGGTGTCTCTTCCTCCCCCAGGGAACTCAGACTCTCAGATTATTATAGAAAGAAGCTACTGTGTGGTTATTACCACAGAATGGTGATGTGTCAGGAAAAAAAANACCATCCAAAGCTTCTTCCTCCTTTCCAGCACCTCTGCCAGGTGTCTCTTCCTCCCCCAGGGGACTCAGACTCCCAGATTATTATAGAAAGAAGCTACTGTGTGGTTATTACCACAGAATGGTGATGTGTCAGAAAAAAAAAGNAGACTCTCAGATTATTATAGAAAGAAGCTACTGTGTGGTTATTACCACAGAATGGTGATGTGTCAGGAAAAAAAAGTGGCCAAGGATAGGTAGAAGATGCAGATGTTCTTAAATGGTGAAGGAAACCCAGGGAAATGGCTGGATAAAGCAGCAAGTAGCACAGAATGCTCCAGATGGAGGCATGGCTCCCTGTTCCCTGGAGGCCCCCAGTGGGCAACCGAAGAGTTGTCCAGGTGCATGCAGTGCTCCATCAGATTCTCATGGAGGTCTCTGGGAGGTCCACACCTCCTGGCTCATATTTCCTCTTGTTGTAGTGGAGACTCTAACAAATGTTTGTTCACACAGGGGACAAATAACAAGCACAAAATCAAGTCTATTCCTGTAGCAGCACTGATGCATAAAATAATAGGTATTATTTTATCCATCCAATTATAACATCCTAACCTAACCTATGAGGAGACGAGCTCAGAGAGGTAGCTGACTTGCCCAAGTTCACAGTCAACAGCAGAGCAGTTCAGGTCTTCACACTCTCTTCTAGGCCTTCCTGTGCTGTGATCCCCAGTTTCTCCCTTTTGTCCAGGCTGTTCCACTCCTGCGCATTGGTCAACACCATTCTGCAAGTGTGGCCCTTTGATTATAACCCAGAAAAGCTGGGCAGATCTCCACATCCCAGGGCAGCTCTGTGTTGGTGCTTTACCAAAAGCTGTCTTATGATCTTGCAGCCCACTGAGTCCATAGGTTACTATTGTTTCGGTGACAGGACTAACCCTGGCTCTTAATATTAAACTGAGCTCTCACCAAGATACAGTCTGGAACTGGAAATCAAGTGCAGCTTCCTGATTCTTACTAAATTCTCTCAATTTGTTGTTTCTGCTGAAATGAACTTGCACTCAAATACCAGCATGATATAAATTGGTGGAGTAAAATTACATTAAAAACCTGAGTTAATGGAAGGAATATTAGGTGCCATGCAAATTGTGTTATATTGAAAATTTCCTTGCTTCTTACAGATTTACAGTCTAAAATAGAGCACCTTTTATCATAAATAAATGATTTACATGTGTATCTTGAATTAAGAGTTGTAGATCAGAGCAAAGGTAGAAAGTAAAATATTATATATATATATACGTCATGGATATGTCATATCTATATATGTCACAGATAAGTTCAAGACTATAGAGAAAAAGGATGTGGTTGCCATTTGTAAATGTTTCCTGGTCTTGAACTTTAACTAGACATATGACATTGCCTCAGTCAATTCCTATTTTCTAGATTTTGGCATTCTCATCTAAGACAAAGAGCTAAGTCTCTGCTGAATGATACCAAAGATCTTCCTAGTTCCAGCATTCTGTTTCATTATGGGAGAATGCATACAAATGGGGTGATAATTAGCTAGGGTTGGAGGGCTAGCACTTCAAAACTTGGTAAGTACCTTATTGAATTGTCTAGAGTATGCTTTTGCTATTTTACTTCGGAAAGAACATTTATTTTTTATTGGAAAGAAATACAACTTTCTATATCTGTTAAAGAGGGGGATGTCCTCATGTGCCATTCACCCTTTCCAAACACCCACGAGCTGAGTTGTGAAGGCAAAGCTCTACAAGGTCAGCTTCACAAGGGTTAATAGATGTCAATTTTCACATCATGCTATTTATGAGAACTTTCTTATCAACAAGACTTTAAATGATGTTAAGAAAACCACTCTCCTTGACATTATCTGGGGCTACAGAGCACTTTCTTATTTTATCTCCTCAGACCAGGGAGAGGTTCTTATTTTGAATTATGTCACCATTTTAAAGAGCAGCACTTTTACCCAAAGGACAAATTAAAAGAAGAGGATGAGTTACCCACATTGTCACTGTGTCAACTTGATT
Organism: Ailurus styani; assembly: GCA_002007465.1. Taxonomy (NCBI): domain Eukaryota; kingdom Metazoa; phylum Chordata; class Mammalia; order Carnivora; family Ailuridae; genus Ailurus; species Ailurus styani. The sequence goes on along the minus strand of LNAC01000792.1, from coordinate 62,817 downwards.
AAAACACAGCCAACAAATATCCAAAAAACTCTGGAACAAAGGGAGGAGTTCAGATATTTCTCACAATAGATCCCAAACCAAATAATAATTAAAAACAAAAGCCAAGTAATTGATTAAGTAAGATGTCATTACTTTGGGGATTCATATTTTTTGCGAATTAAATGTTAGACCATCAGATGGTTGAATATTGTTTCTAATACAGTTTTCAAAAGAAAGAAGCTCATTGAATAGAAGCAGATAATGTGATAGGGGGAACCCAAGCTGAGATCCTTCAGATTTCAAAGCTGTGCATTTTGGAAGGCAATGTGGGTGCATGACCAACTTCTTCAGGTCAGCTGGTTACATGTCCTTCTTAAAACCAAACATATTTTAAATGTGTATAGCAGTTAAAAATTTTGAAGCCCTTTCAAGAATTTATATTATGGCTTCCTGAATTTCCAGGCAGGTATATTGACCATGGTTCTAGCTTCTGCAAACTTGATGCTTTAACATCTGCCCTGCACACAAACAGCGGACATGCCTCATTCTGGATAACCCAGTAATATGCCAGAGTCACTTGCCTTGGCCTCTTGCTTCCATCATTGCCCCTCCCACACCTGGGGAGGAGTTCTACACCAGGGGATACATTTTTCAAATACAAACCAAACCAATCCAGAGTCTACATCCTCAACAACCTCTCTTATTTGGCTCTCCTATGCCCAGCCACTGCACATCTGCTCTAATCACCCCAGGGCTGGGTATCAGACAGCTAGGACAACCCCTATGTTCCAAAGCCTGATGAAATTATTCGAACTAGCCAAGTCTAAACTTGATTTGCCTGTTCCCTCCTGTGGAAACTTCAATAATGTCTCTTGCATACAGTTTTTCCTTCTGTTTGAAGACAGACACTGGGGGTTCCCTGTATGATTCCCATGGCATGATTTGTGTTCCCTCTCTTGGAATCTGTGAATATAATTAACTGTTTTTTTAATGGTAGTTGCCTCCTGATCTGTTTGCCTTACCACACCTAGATAATAATAAAACATATTAAAACGTAGGATAAGTAGTCTAAAAGAAGCTGAAGATCTAATCCTTATAAGGTGCAGAATTATCTCTAAAAACCTGGCACAGTTTTCTCTATCTTTTAGCCCTGGGATTTGTCCCTGCATGAACCCCTAGTAGAATGTGTGGTGGAATGAGGAAAACAAATCTAGTTAGGGGTATATGGATGTGCTTTGGACATTCCTCAGGTTCTTTTTGCTTGTCTTTCTTGCTTGGGCATTTCTAGTCCTTTATCTGGACATTTCGAATAACTGTAGTTTAAAGCCCTGGTATTTCAGAGAATATGTCACCTTACCCCACTTCCCAATTATAAATAAAATCCTCACCACTGTTTTTTTTAAAGATTTTATTTATTTATTTGACAGAGAGAGATCAGATCACAAGTAGGCTGAGAGGCAAGCAGAGAGAGAGGGGAGGAAGCAGGCTCCCCGCTGAGCATGGAGCCTGATGCAGGCCTCGATCCCAGGACCATGAGATCATGACCTGAGCTGAAGGCAGAGGCTTTACCCCACTGAGCCACCCAGGCACCCACCACTGTTATGATACTTGTGACTGTCATGACTTTAAAAATATTTGATTTCAACTTCACTTCTCACAGGCTGGGGACCATGTTTGTTTGTTTCACAGCTGTGTTCTCAAGCTTGGTGTAATGTCTCACACAGAGTTGGTACTAGCCAGATATTAGCTGAACAAATACATGAGTGAATTGTTCAATTATTAAATCAGGTTGTCTCAAACACATTCAAAGTTTATATGGAATGGGTACACAGAACTGTGTGGGTTTCTATGGTAGACTGAATAATGGTCCCCCCCAAAAGATATCCTTGTTCAAATCTCTGACCTGTGAATATTACCTTATATGGCAAAAATATATGCTTTTGCATTGCAGGTATGATTAAGTTAAGAATCTCGAGGGGGGAGATTATCCTGCCACTTGGGCTTTAAATGCAATCACAAATGTCTGTAAAAGAGAGGCAGAGAGAGATGACATCACAGAAGCGGGGGAGGCACTGTGACCAAGGAGGCAGGGGTGGAAGTGATGTGGCCACATCATGGAACACCAAGGAAGCTGGATGAGGCAAAGACAGATTTCCCCCTAGAGACTTCAGAGGAAACATCATCCTGCTGATACCGTTATTTCATATTCTGGCATCAAAAACTGTGTCAGGATAGATTTCTGTTGTTTTAAGTCCCTAAATTTATCATAATTTGTTACAGCAGACTCAGGAAATGAATAGAGTTACTGAGGGAAACTGGTGTTTATCTCTAGGGACTTCTTAAAGCAGAAATGTAGGGCGCCTGGGTGGCTCAGTGGGTTAAAGCCTCTGCTTTCGGCTCAGGTCATGATCTCAGGGTCCTGGGATCGACTCTGCCTGCCTCTCTGCCTCCTTGTGATCTCTCTCCCTCTGTGAAATAAATAAATAAAAAACCTCTCTGCCTCCTTGTGATCTCTCTCCCTCTGTGAAATAAATAAATAAAAAATCTTTAAAAAAAATAAAGCAGAAATGTATGGTCTTATTCTGGAGTGGTCAGATGACAGCAATTAGATTTGGTCTATATACTTTCCAAGAAATTTCCTTTAATTCTGAAAGAATCATGTTTAGTTGGCTTCATTTTCTTCCCTCATGTAAATAAATTTGGTAAGGCATGGGAAAGGACAAATATATGCAAGCAAATTTAAGATATATCCCTAAAATTTAAGGTACTTTAATTCCTATTATTATCACTCCATTCTAATATGTGCCAATCTGTCATTTAAATAAAAGGGAAGAAATTCTTTGAAATTCATTTTTGATCATTACATGGCGATTTTATTTATTTACCTACTGAGTTAGTACTGGAAAAGATGATTCAAGAAAACTTGTTGAATCTAGTGGATGACCTTTGAAGGGAACATGGATAAAGTGGATTTTTGATAAAACCTTGTGCAGGGCGCCTGGGTGGCTCAGTGGGTTAAAGCCTCTGCCTTCGGCTCAGGTCATGATCCCAGGGTCAACCTTGTGCAATCTCAGAGAAGATATTAACATTTTATTTTGTATGGCATTATCTCCCCTTTTTTTCAATTAATTTATTAAGAAACCATTCTCTCTCTCTCTCTCTCTCTCTGTCATATAAATAAATAAAATCTTTAAAAAAATAAAACCTTGTGCAATCTCAGAGAAGATATTAACATTTTATTTTGTATGGCATTATCTCCCCTTTTTTTCAATTAATTTATTAAGAAACCATTGGTGCTTGTTGTCATTGTTGTTGTTTCTAAGTTTTTATTTAAATTCCACTGAGTTAACATACAATGTAATGTTAGTTTCAGGTGTACAATATAGCTATTCCACACTTCCACACAACACCCAGTGCTCATCATGTCAAGAAGACTCCTTAGCCATTGTTGTTTTTTAAATGATCCAAGTAAGATGAGCAGAAACTTATAAAATCTTGGGCGCCTGGGTGGCTCAGTGGGTTAAAGCCTCTGCTTTCGGCTCAGGTCATGATCTCAGCGTCCTGGGATCGAGGCCCGCATCAGGCTCTCTGCTCAGCAGGGAGCCTGCTTCCTCCTCTCCCTGTCTCTCTGCCTGCCTCTCTGCCTACTTGTAATGTCTCTCTCTGTGTCAAATAAATAAATAAATAATATCTTAAAAAAAAGAAACTTCTAAAATCTTAATAAAAACCTGATCCTTAAATGTGAAATACACTTGGGGGAAAGAGTAGCAGTATATCTTATCTAATCATTTCGGTATGAAATGTTAGAATTCTTGGAGTTAGATTCACAAATATGTCCAAATCACATCCTGTATTTTCTTGTCTCCCAGGCAGCTGCTAGAACACCTTTGAATTTTCTTAAAAAAAAAAAAAATCAATGTGTTATATAACAGGCTAATAGTCAACAAGACAGAACATATGATCGTTTTGTCATTTTAAATAACACAACTTGGTCACACAGATTACATGGAATGTAAAAACTGTAAATATAGCTTCAAGAGATGTAATGTCAATATGCTATGTTTTAGTGAAAGTTATAAACAAAAGCTTGCTACGAGACATTTCTTTCCTTAATATAGAATTTTTTTGGAGGAAATTTCTTATCTAGGATGGTCTTTTCACCAGCAGGCTGAGTTGCTAGGTTATTGTTTGGTCTCACTACTCTTCAGCCTATATTCTCTGTCCAGGCTCGATTCAATATCTTGCAGAGACAACATATCTAGCAGGTTCACTATCCTTTAGTTAGATAAATTTTTGCAGAGAGCAACTAATTGTTTTTCATTGACAAGGAAGGTCAAAATGCCTCTTCTTTGTTAAAGTAGATTAATCTCCTGTCTTATCCTAGAGGACACATTTGTGCCCAGTTGGTTGGCGATTAAAAAGTCTCCAATCTGAGCCTATCTTTTCTCATTTTGGTCAGCTCCAGTGGGAGTTTGCTATTTCAGAATATGCTTCTCATGAGCTTTGTTTTGCCTTTATGGAATTTCCTAAGGAGATAGCCTGCACCTTACAAAGTTAAGTAGATAGCCAATGCATGCGTATATCTTCTCAACCAGTATAAATGATTTCTTTAATAATATTTGTACCAAAGTTATTGGTAGAAACAGTAGTGGGAACAATGGTGTGAGTAAATGTTGCCTTCTAGGTTTCTGGCTGACACCTGATGAGTGGTTGTGATATCCACTGATGAAGAGAACATGAAGTGAAGCAAGTTTACTGGAGAAAATGGTGAATTATGTTTTGATATATTGAGTTTGCACATGGGGGATAGATGAAGGCTTGCAAATCAATGACATTACCTAAGAAATCAGTGTAGGATGAGAAAAAAGATTGCCTGTCATTGAATCTTGAGGAGCATCTAAAGGCAAGAAAGGACTTGTTCAAGGAGGAAGCATCTACATCAGAGTGAGAGTGACAAAAAGAGATGAAATATTTCATTCGTTCACTGATTCAACACATATTATTGAGTGCCTAATATGTGCCCTAAACTTGACAGTGTGTAAAAAAATAGAAAATGGCCAAATAAACGCAATTTGGGCCTAGAAGTTATTGGTGACTTTCAGAAAAGAAGTTTCACTGGAGTGGTGGGAGTAGGACCCAGATGGTGGCTTGAAGATGGAATGGGAGATAGGCAAATTGGACAATAAGTGAGATTAGTTTTTCAAATAATTTGATCATGATTGAAAAGGACAGAATGGTGAAGGAGCTCTGGAAATGCCAGCAGAAAACTGGCAAAACTATCAACATTAATATTTTTGGGACTCAGGAATTTAAATAAATACTTGCAGCAATCTTGGGAATGCTTATCCAAGAAAAATATTGAATCTTGCTAATAACAGAGAACTTTGTGGCACTTTTCACTTACTTATGCCCCATTGTCTGCTCTGTAGTTTAGCAATAGCCTTGAAAACAAAGCCTGTATTTCTAGCACTGGAGAAAGCAGAAAGGACCTGATTCAGAAATAATTTCAGTTATTTATTTTAGACTATTTCGTGGCTCCCTGGAAGACCTTGCTTGAAAGGCTTTTCATTTTTTCCCCAAACTCAGAACACACTCAGTGCTAAAGAAGCTACCACAGGATGTTCCTCAAAAACGTGTCTAAGAAAATGTTTTAGTTGCTGCTGCCTGAAGTGATAGACAGCAATTGGGGCAAACAACAGACTAAGCAAAAAGCTGAGGATGAAAGCCTGGTGAATGAGATTTTAAAAGCACTTTGGAAAGTTCTAACATAGTCCTGAAAATCTGGAAGGGCTTTCATATACCCAAGGGCTGTGCATATACTCAGAAGAAAAAAACCCTGAGAACATTGTATGCTCTCAATTCTTGCTGAGCTTCAGGCTCTCTGAAAGTGGAAGTGAATGATAACAGAGTTGTAAACTATTTAATTAAGTATTGAAGTTATGCCCCAATGTTCATGGACAGTCCCTCAGCAAAGACTGAGAGATTTTTTGGTTCTAGGAATTTAAGAAAAAATATCTCTTGTCTAATCATTATCTGACTGCCATGCTGAGAAGACTTCACATGAGATAGAGAATACAAACTTAACAACATTAGATCAGAAAAGTCACTAAACAAACAAAAACAATAATCACAAAGGCAGTGAAAAAACTCTGGGAAGGAATGAAAATATAACCACCAAAGTAGTCACATTCTAATATTAAAAATATTCAGTTTCCAGACAAAAAAATTATGAGACATGGAAAGAAACAACTAATGGCCCATACGCTTTTTAAAAAAGATTTTATTTATTTATTTGACACAGATAGACACAGTGAGAGAGGGAACACAAGCAAGGGGAGTGGGAGAGGGAGAAGCAGGCTTCCCGCCAAGCAGGGAGCCTTACGTGGGGCTCTATCCCAGGACCCTGGGATCATGACCCGAGCTGAAGGCAGACACTTAATGACTGAGCCACACAGGTGCCCCCATAGTTTTTTTAAATTAACATATAATGCATTATTTATTTCAGGGATACAGGTCTGTGAATTCACAGCACTCATCAGAGCACATACCCTCCCCACTGTCTATCACCCAGTCACCCTATCCCTCCCACCACCTCCCCCCAAGCAACCCTCAGTTTGTTTCCTGAGATTAAGAGTCTCTTATAGTTTGTCTACGACCCTAATCCCATCTTGTTTCATTTTTCCCTCCCTTCCTCCCACAATTCCTGGCCCTGCCTCTTGAATTCCTTAAATCAGAGAGATCATATGATAATTTTCTTTCTCTGATTGACTTATTTTGCTTAGCATAATACCCTCTAGTTCCATCCATGTCATTGCAATGGAAAGATCTCATTTTTGATGGCTGCATAATGTTCCATTGTACATACATACCACCTCTTCTTTATCCATTCATCTGTTGATGAACAACTAGGCTCTTTCCATAGCTTGGCTATTGTGGACACTGCTGCTATAAACATTTGGGTATACGTGCCCCTTCGGATCTCTACATTTGTATCATTAGGGTAAATACCCAGTAGTGCAATTGCTGGGTCATAGGCTACCTCTATTTTCAATTTTTGAGGAACCTCCATGCTGTTTTCCAGAGTGGCTGAACCAGCTTGCATTCCCACCAACAGTGTAAGAGGGTTCCCCTTTCTCTGCATCCTTGCCAACATCTGTCATTTCCTGACTTGTTAATTTTAGCCATTCTGACTGGTGTGAGGTGGTATCTCACTGTGGTTTTGATTTGTATTTCCCTGACGCTGAGTGATGTTGAGCACTTTCTCATGTGTCTGTTGGCCATTTGGATGTCTTCTTTGGAGAAACATCTGTTCATGTTTTATGCCCATTTCTTGACTGGGTTATTTGTTTTATGGGTGTTGAGTTTGGTAAGTTCTTTATAGATTTTGGATACAAGCCCTTTATCTGATATGTCGTTTGCAAATATCTTC
>LNAC01000792.1:36599-54331 GCA_002007465.1 Ailurus styani | reverse complement strand
AGCCTGATGCGGGCCTTGATCCCAGGACGCTGAGATCATGACCTGAGCCAAAAGCAGAGGCCTTAACCCACTGAGCCACCCAGGCACCCAGGATCATATTGTGCTTGTCCTTTCTTTTATTAATGTACTGTGTCACATTGATTGATTTTCGGATGTTGAACCAACCTTGCATCCCAGGAATATATCCCACTTGGTCGTGGTGAATAATCTTTTTACAAACTGTTGGATCCTATTGGCTAGTATTTTGGTGAGAATTTTGGCATCCATGCTCATCAGGGATTTTGGTCTGTCATTCTCCTTTTTGGATGGGGTAGAATTGCTTATAATATGTTCTTATAATTGTTTGTATTTCTTTGGTGTTGGTTGTGATCTCTCCTCTTTCATTCATGATTTTATTGATTTGAGTCCTTTCTCTTTTCTTTTGGATAATTCTGGCCAGGAGTTTATCAATCTTATTAATTCTTTCAAAGAACCAGCTCCTAGTTTCATTGATTTGTTCCACTGTTCTTTTGGTTTCTATTTCATTGATTTCTGCTCTGATCTTTATGATTTCTCTTTTCCTGGTGGGTGTAGGCTTTCTTTGCTTTTCTTTCTCCAGCTCCTTTAGGTGTAGTGTTAGGTCGTGTACTTGAGACCTTTCTTGTTTCTTGAGAAAGCCTTGTATTGCTATATACTTCCTTCTCAGGACCACCTTTGTTGTATCTCAAAGATTCTGAACAGTTGTGTTTTCATTTTCATTTGTTTCCATGAATTTTTAAAAATTCTTCTTTAATTTCCTGGTTGACCCATTCATTCTTGTATTTGAGTTCTTTCCAACTTTCCTCTTGTGGTTGAGTTCTAATTTCAAAGCATTGTGGTCTGAAAATATGCGGGGAATGATCCCAATCTTTTGGTACCAGTTGAAACCTGATTTGTGACCCAGAATGTGATCTATTCTGGAGAATGTCCCATGTGCGCTAGAGAAGAATGTGTTTTCTGTTGCTTTGGGATGGAATATTCTGAATATATCAGAGATGTCCATCAGGTCCAGTGTGTCATTAATGTCTTTATTCCTTGTTGATATTTTGCTTAGATTATCTATCCATTTCAGTGAGGGGGGTATGAAAGTCCCCTACTATTATTGTATTATTTTTGATTTTTAAAAATTTTGTTTATTAATTGGTATATATAATTGGCTGTTCTCATGTTATGGGCATAGATATTTCCATTTGTTAGATATTCTTATTGGACAGACGCTTTAAGTATGATATAGTGTCTTTTCTCATCTCTTATTATAGTCTTTGGCTTAAAATCTAATTTATCTGATATAAGGATTGCCACCCCAGCTTTCTTTCGATGCCCATTATTATGGTAAATTGTTTTCCACCCCCTCACTTTAAATCTGGAAGTGTCTTTGGGTCTAAAATGAGTTTCTTACAGACAGCATATCAATGGGTCTTGTTTTTTTGTCCACTCTGATACCCTGTGTCTCTTGATTGGGGCATTTGGCCCATTTACATTCAGGGTAACTATTGAAAAATATGAATGTAGTGTCCCTGTGTTGCCTGCAAGGTGACTGTTACTGTATATTGTGTCTCTTCTTTTCTGGTCTGTTACTTTAGGCTTTCTCTTTGATTAGGGGACCCCTTTAAACATTTCCTGTAGGATTGGCTTTGTGTTTGCAAATTCTTTTAGTTTTTGTTTGTCCTGGCTTTTTACCTCTCCTTCTATTTTCAATGACAGCCTAGCTGGATATAGTATTCTTGGCCGCATGTTTTTCTTGCTTAGGGGGCTAAATATTTCATGCCAGTCCTTCCTGGCCTGCCAAGTCTCTGTGGATAGGTCTGCTGCCAGTCTAATATTTCTACCATTGTATGTTACGGACCTCTTGTCCCAAGCAGCTTTCAGGATTTTCTCTTTGTCACCGAGACTTGTAAATTTTACTATTAGATGATGGGGTGTTGACCTATTTTTATTGATTTTGAGGGGGATTCTCTGTGCCTCCTGGATTTTGATGCTTGTTCCCTTTGCCAAACTAGGGAAGTTCTCTAGTACAACTTGCTCTAATATAACTTCTGCCCCTCTCTTTAATTCTTCTTCTGGGGTCCCAAGTACTCTAATTTTGTTTTGTCTTATGGTATCACTTACGTTTCAAATTCTCCCTTGATGACCCAGTAGTTGTTTATGTTTCTTTTTCTCAGCCTTTTTATTCTTCATCATTTGATCTTCTATATTACTAATTCTCTCTTCTGCCTCATTTATCTTAGCAGTAAGAACCTCCATTTTTGATTGTGNCCTTGATGACCCAGTAGTTGTTTATGTTTCTTTTTCTCAGCCTTTTTATTCTTCATCATTTGGTCTTCTATATTACTAATTCTGCCTCATTTATCTTAGCAGTAAGAACCTCCATTTTTGATTGCANCCATTTTTGATTGTGCCTCATTAATAGCTTTTTTGATTTCAACTTCGTTAGATTTTAGTTCTTTTATTTCTCCAGAAAGGGATTCTCTAGTATCTTCTATGCTTTTTTCAAGTCCAGCTAGCATCTTTGTAATCATCATTCTGCACTCTAATTCTGACAAATTACTAATGTCCATATTGATTAGGTCCCTAGCTTTTGGTAGTGCCTCTTTTTCTTTTTTTGAGGTGAGTGATTCCACCTTGTCATTTTATTCAGAGAAGAATAGATGAATGAGAGAACAAAATACTAAACATGTAGCAATGACTCCAGAAAAATATATACTAACCAAATCAGAAGAAGCCCAAAACTCTGGGATGAGGAAAGGAAAAAAAATATTATATATATATATATACATATATATATATATATGTATATTTATATATTAGGCTGGTGAATAAAACAGAGCCACACACCTGATTTTGGATGCAGTTTATTCTGTTAGAGGAAAATGCCTCCCAAATTTTTTAAAAAAGAAAAACTTATACAAAAATAAGGGTAAACATGAAGAGATGGAATATGACTGTAAAGATGAAAATTAAAAAAAGATTTTATTTATTTATTTATTTTTAAAGATTTTATTTATTTATTTGACACAGAGAGAGAGATCACAAGTAGGCAGAGAGGCAGGCAGAGAGACAGGGAGAGGAGGAAGCAGGCTCCCTGCTGAGCAGAGAGCCCGATGTGGGCCTCGATCCCAGAACGCTGAGATCCTGACCTGAGCCGAAAGCAGAGGCTTTAACCCACTGAGCCACCCAGGCATCCTAAATAAAGATTTTAAAAAAGGAATTGATAAAATAAGAATTTGCTTGAAAGAAGAAAAAATTAAGAAGAAAAAAAAACAGATAGAATGTGACCAGGCTGGAGACTAGAACAAAGCCTTACACTAGATTTAGGGTATGTTTTGATCTGTTACAAAGTGTATCCCAAAATTTTAAAGACAGAAAAACTTATATATTCGAAAAATAAGATTAAAAACAATGACATAATAGTATATAACTATTACAATGAAATTTTAAAAAGATTTTAAAAAAAGTATTGATAAGATAAAATAGTTAAAAAGGTTAAATTAGGAAAGGGGTAAACTTAAAAACAATAGAATAAGTAAAAAATAAAATTAAAAAAATTTAGNTATTACAATGAAATTTTAAAAAGATTTTAAAAAAAGTATTGATAAGATAAAATAGTTAAAAATGTTAAATTAGGAAAGGGGTAAACTTAAAAACAATAGAATAAGTAAAAAAAAAATTAAAAAAATTTAGACTTTGAAAGACTAAAGAATCATGGGTAAAAAGCCATGAATTCTATGTGCTGTATTCCCCTAGCTCTGAAGTTTTCCAGTTCTCATTGATCGGTGAACTTGGTCTTAGCTGGATATTCTTGCTGATCTTCTGGGGGGGGTGCCTGTTGCAGTGATTCTCAAATATCTTTGCTTGAGGCAGAATTGCACCACTCTTGCCAGGGGCCAGGCTAAGTAATCTGCTCAGTTTTGCTCTCAAGAGCTTTTGTTCCCTGAGTGCTTTATGTACAGCTTTGGAGGAGGAGAATGAAGGTGGTGGCCTCCCAATATCTGACTTGGAGGAGCCAAGAGCTTGGGGCCCCTCTCCTCAGCATGCCCTCAGAGAAAAGAGTCAATCACTCCTGTTTCCCTGGTCTCCAGTGCCCTCCGGGCTCACCCAGCCTGAGACTGAGTGTTTCTATCTCTGGCACTCAGCCCCATTTGGAATCTTCAAACCCAGCAGATTCTTGAAGTGTGCTCCCATGCTGCTCCTCCCAGTGAAGAAAGGAGGGGCCTCTCCCTGGATCTGCCAGTTGTGGAGTCCCTGCTCGAAGAGTAGTGCCTCAGATCATGGTTTAGGTTAACTCCAACCTGATAGCCTCCTCCTGGGCTCTGTCTCTGCAGCTGGCTTCCCTGCTCCAAGACCTGGGAGTTCTGCCACACTCAGGCACCCCTAATCCTTCTGTGACCCTGCTGGTCCTGAGACCACCCTGTCCCAGCAAGGGCTCCATCCCCCGCTTAGCCTCTGGAGCGATGTCCCTCAGTAGAACAGACTTCTAAAAGTTCTGATTTTGTGCTCCACTTCTGTACCACTTGCTGGGAGCCAGCCCCTCTCTCTGTGGTCTCTCTTCCCATATATCGCCTAGGATTCACTTTGCACATCCTACTTTCCAGAAAGCAGTCGCTTTTCTGTTCCTAGAATTGCTGCTCTACTTTTCTTCAGTCTCCTGTTGAGTTTGTAGGTGTTCAGAATGGTTTGGTAACTATCTAGTTGAATTCCCGGGACCAATAAATTCACTAGAAAATCTTGACAACAGATTCAAACTGAGGAAGGAATCAGTGAATTTGAAGATAGTTCAGTTGAGATTATTGAGCATCAGAAACAAAGAAAAAGAATAAAGGAAAGTGAAGTCTCAGGGACTCATCAAACACCATCAAGCATAACAACACATGCATAACAATTGTCCCAGAAGAGAAACAAGAGAGATAAAGTGGAAACAATTTTAAAGAAATAATGGCTGATAACTTCCCAAATTTGAGGAAAAACATTAATGTAAACAGTCAAGAAGTATTATAAATCCAAGTAGGATAGACTCAAAGAGATCCATTCCTAGACACACCACTATCAGTCTTTCAAAAGTAGGTAACAAAGAAGTATTTTAAAAGCAGCAAGAATGAACCCATTATATTCAGGGATTCTCAATAAGATTCATAGTTAATTTATATCAGACACCATGGAGATCAGAAATCCGTGAAATGACCTATTCAAAGTGATGAAAGGAAAAAGACTGTCAACCAAAATTTCTATATTGATACTTAAATGAGCCAAGTGGCTTCTGCATATCAGCCCTTGTTGTTTACTTCTTCACAGTGGAATGGGATCCATTAAGTACAAACTCGATGGTACCAAATTCAAATTTTGTGCATCTAATTGTTTTAACTATTAGACTTAAAGACTGTCTGCATTGCATCCCCAAAAAACCATGCCCAACATCTGATAGCCATAGATAAGATAAATTTGGCAGCTCTGAAAGACCTCCACTGCTGCTGCCCTCATAAGCTCTTGAACCCATAGACTCCCTGCCATGCTGCTGAGTGACTTCACCAGGACATATAATCTCCCTCTCAGATTGCATTCTTTCCCAGGATTTCTCTTACCCTTCTCCATTCTGGTCCGTGGCCCTTATGCTGCAGCCTCTGGAAAGTCTTATGCTGCAACACACTTCCCCAGATGCAAATTTGTCAACCATCACCCAAATAAAGCTAGTCATATTTTACTGCTACATTGTGTTCTGATTTTCCTTGATTATCCTGTATATCCCTCAAACTCACTATATATGTCTGGTGAAACCATCCTTTGAAAATGAGGGGGTTAATATTCTTAAGATAATAATAGTCCTCAAATTGATCTAAAGGTTCAATGCAATCCCTATCAAATTTTCAATTTTTTTCAGAAATGGAAAAACTGTCCTAAAATTTATATGAAAATGCAAGTGCCCTTGAAGTCAAAACATTTTCAAAAGGAGTGTACTGGAGAATTCACATTCCAGATTTCAAAACTTACTACAAAGCTACAGTCATTAAGCCAATATGGTAATAGACATATAGAGAAATAAAAAAAGAATTTAAGGTCTAGAAATAGAAAACCATACATCTATGGTCAATTGGTTTTTAACAATGGTGCAAAGACATTTAAATGGGAGAAAGAAGTGTCATTTCAACAAAGGGTGATGGAACAATTGGATATCCAATGTAAAAGAATGAAGCTGTACCTTCATTTCATGATCCACATATATCATATGCCAAAATTAACTTAAGATGGATCAAAGATCTAAATGTAAGAGCTAGAATTATAAAACCCTTTGGAAGGAAACACAAATAAGTCTGTGTGACCTTGAATTAGAATATGACACCAAAATCACAAACAACTAAAAAGAAAAAAATAGATAAATTTGGGTCTCATCAAAATAGTATAATAAAGCACACTAGAAAAAATTGAAAACCTTCTGACAGAATGAGAAAATGTGCTTGCAAGTCATAAAAACAATTAGGGGTCTGTACCTAGAATATATAAAGAACTCCTGTAATTCAACAATAAAAAGACAACCCAGTTTAAAAATTTGCTATGGTGAGTGCCGTGAATTATATAAGACTGATGATTCACAGACTTGTACCCCTGAAGCAAATAATACATTATATGTTAATAATAAAAAAATACAAAAAAATACAAATAAATAAATTAAAAATATACAAAAAAAGATTTAAATAGATTCTACACATGTGATGAGTCATTGAATTCTACGCCAGAATTCTATATTGACTATATGTTAACTAACACAATTTAAATAAATAAATGGAAAAATAGATTCTACACAAAAATCAATATGCACATGAAAAGATGCTCAAAATCATTAGACATTTGGAAATGCAAATCAAAACCACACTGACATCCATTTCTCACCCACTAGAATTGCTAGAATCAAAAGTTAATTGCAGATGATTGCAACTGTCGATGAGGATGTTGAGAATTGGAACCCTTATATATTGCTGATAGGAACATAAACTGATGCCACCACTACTCTGGAAAAGAGTTTGGCTGTTCCTCAATTGTTAAATTATAACTATGAAACAGTAGTTGCATTTCTGGATATGTAAAAGAGAACTGAAAATGTGTTTACACAATAACTTGTACACAATGTTTATAGTAGCATTATCTGAAGTAGCTTAAATGTGGGAACAACCCAAATGTTCATCAATTGATAAATTGGTAAATGGGGGCATATCCATACAATGTAATATTATTCAGTCATAAAAAAGAATTAAGTACTGATCCATGCTGTAATATGGATGGACCTTGAAAACATTGTGCTAAGTGAAATCCAGATGCAAAAAGTCATGTATTGTGTGAATCCATTTATATGAGATGTCCAGAATAGACATATCTGTAGAAACAAAAAATAGTTTAGTGGTTGCCAGGGCATTGGAAATGTGGGAAATTGAGACTGATTGTTGATCAGTGTGTGTGTTTGTTTTAGTGATAGAAATTTTCTAGAATATCTGGTGATGCTTGTGAAATGTAGTAAATATATTTTAAACTACTGAATCATTTTAAAATGGTGACTTTTATGGTATAAGAACTATATCTCAATACAAAAATTTAAAAAGAGAATTTTCTTTTTTCTCATTTTAACATGGAAAACACTTGGGCATATTCCAACACTAATTTGAAAAAGCCAGGAGAACTTGATAGACCACTTGAAGTTACTGTAACTGTGGAGAAAAATAGTATCATGGGGAGGGGTGGTATCTAGATCTTAATGGAGGGACTTTGAAGGAGGAGGGTCACTTCTGCTGCAGTGAGGGGGAGGGAATAGACCAGATGCAGTCTGCTGGAGCAGAGACATATTAGTTCTTCTATGGCTCCCATTTTTTCGATTAGGTAAGAGGCACAGTCCATGCCAATGATAACTATGAGACAACTAGATAATCATGGTGGATTTTATAGTCACTGATAAGTTCCTCATGAAGACAGGCATCTGTGAATTTCTGATAAGTATCAATTTGTGGAGTTGTTTGTTTCTTTTTTCTATAGTAAAGCTCAGATATCTACTGCAGTCATGAAGAAACTGTATATATTGATCCAAGACTGAAGTTTTGCTGGTAATTTGCAATAAAAGTGAGGAGCAATAAACTGAATTGCCTGTTGAATCACATGGATCGCCTGGCAACTGTTTAACTGAGATCAGTCTCTCCATCAGGAAGGGCTTTGTAGAGTTTCAACTTCCTGTGATATCTTTCAGATGTCATCAGGAGTAGTGTGCCATTCCCTGGAGCAACTGAAAACTAGCTGCAATATCTACTACCAAGGCTGCTTTCACAGCCACAGAAACTCCCTGTGTTACTCAATGATTTGGTAATCTCAAAGCACAGGGCTGGGAGTGTCAGCACGAGTCCTGGTGTGTGCAGCCACGTGTGGAATGAGAACACTACATTGGGCAAGGCCGACAGTTCCAGGGTCATTGTGTCACTTACCAGGATCTTAGTCCCTATGTTCTAGCATGCACTGTATGACATTTGTGGGGGTTAGCTGAGCTGTGAAGGATAAAGAGCCAAGCATACTGCAGCCACTTTGGAAAACAATGTGGAGATTCCTTAAAAAATTAAAAATAGAGCTACCCTATGACCCTGCAAATGCACTACTGGGTATTTACCCCAAAGATAGAGATGTAGTGAAAAGAAGGGCCATGTGTACCCCAATGTTCATAGCAGCAATGTCCACAATCACCAAACTGTGGAAAGAGCTGAGATGCCCTTCAACAGATGAATGGATAAAGATATGGTCCATATATACAATGGAATATTACTCAGCCATCAGAAAGGATGAATACCCAACTTTTCTATCAACATGGATGGGTCTGGAGGAGATTATGCTGAATGAAAGAAGTCAAGCAGAGAAAGTCAATTATCATATGGTTTCACTTACTTGTGGAGCATAAGGAATAAGATGGAGGACTTTAGGAGAAGGAAAGAAAAAGTGAATTGGGGTAAATCAGAGGGGGAGATGAAGCATGAGAGACTGTGGTCTCTGAGAAACAAACTGAGAGTTATGGAGGGGAGGCAGGACGGGGGATGGGTGAGCCTGGTGGTGGGTATTAAGGAGGGCACGTTTTGCATGGAGCACTGGGTGTAGTGCATAAACAATGAATCTTGGATCACTGAAAAAATAAAATAAAAAAATAAATTAAAAAAAGTAGCTGAAATAATGAGATTCTAGGTGTGAAGATGGATAAGGCGGAAAGCGAATATAAAAGGGTAGTTTGGATGGAGAGTAATGAGGCAGTAGTGTTGGAAGGCTGATGAGAACAAAGAACAAATGCATGGGATTAATTAAACAAAGAAACTATGAAGATAGGGTTATCATGAGAAATATCTGAATATTATACGGAAAGTGGAAGACTTTCACTACATAACAAAGTTAAAAGGGTGTCCTTGATAGTGGGCTGCAGAGATAAGAGGAGGAAGACTTTGGATATGATGAAGCCAAGCACCAAGTCACCAAGACATGGATGGGTCTTTGATGTGAACATTGAAATAATTGAGAAGGATGGCAGGTGTCAGGATGGGAAGACAGAATCTGATGCTAAAATGTATGCTCTCATTTGGATTTGAGTTTTTGCCTTAGGTTGGATGACATGGAACCACACAAGGCTCCTAGGATTCTGAGCACCAGGCTGATCTGAATTTGTTATTTAGGGAGACTAAGCTAAAAAGAAGGACTCCATCCAAGTACTGGCAGCAATTTTATTTTATATTAAATTCATTGCAAGTCATTACCAATCAGAAGGGTATTTTTACAAACTTCCTTTTTGGTCACCATTGTGTCAAGTATTATGTGGGCATACAAATGAAATACGAAATATAGTCCCTATGATCAAAGTTTAAATTTGAATTAGAAATATGTGCAACAAACATAAAACAAAATCCAAATAACATAAGGGATTGTGCACACTAAATTTTGTGATCCAGACACTTGGTACCAAAAGAATTTGCAGAAGGAAGAGATAAACACAGGGAATATTAAGGATTTAGAGAAACTGTGAAAAGCTGAGGATAAATGGGTATGATTTGGGTAGCAGCCAGGGGGAAAGAGAGTATCACTGGTGAAACAAGGAATGAAGAAAAATCCCAGAAGTGTAAGTGAACATGATGAGTTTGTGTATGGATAGCTTCTTAGCCCGAAAAGGAGAGGCATGTACTGGGGAACTTATGAATTAAAGTGGACAGTAGTGAAACAAGAAAAGAGCTAGTGAAACAAAATGTGGTTTAGTATAATGTTGGTTACTTTTTGGAAGAAACAGTTCTATAAGTTTGTAAGCAAAGAGATTGCTTGGTTATAGTGTTACTTATGAAAGAATAGACTGACAGTAGCAACGAGGTTGGATCTGAATGGGCATAGCCTAGAGTTTGGAAGATCAACTATTAGAGAATCCAGAGGATCCAGAATTGAGGGTATGAGGGCTTAGAATAAAGTGGATGCAGTGGAAATGGGCAGGAATTATATAGGGCATAACTGAATTCTGGGGCAAAGTAGATTGAGTTTTTGACGGTTTCTGATGAAGGAAAGGTGGTAGTATTGTGGGCAGAGGGCAGCTGGTTTGAGGGAAAATTCATTTTTGAATATTTATTTTAAGGGACTATTTCCCTGTTCTTGTTTAATGATCTAAGTTACATAAGCAAAAAAATTAATTTAGTACTCATTTATGTCAGAAGCTATTCTGAGTAATAAAATAAAGTTATTCACCTCCTCTAAAGCATAATTATAGTTTATATTATAATATATATGTGCACAGAGATCACTAATGTAAAGAGAAGAATAATATAGAAGTAAAATACATAAATAAAATTTTGTATGAAGTGCAAGTGAAGTTTTCAGAATTTATGTTGGGTGGGAAAGTGAAGAGACAATGTCTTTGTGTTCATATAATATGATAGCTAAAATTATGCTTAATTTTAAGCATATTTTTCTTGCTAATAGATAATAAATATTCATGTATTTTATTTAATAAGGAATTACTATACTATTTGGAAGTCTACTTCTTGATAAAATTGAATTGATAATATTTTTATTACTAAATAGTATTCTTTGATGTTTTTTAATGACTTCATAATATCTTGTATTGATATTTTATAATTTTTGCTAAGTATTGTATGGTTGGGTATTTAGTTCACTCCTAATATTTTGCTACTTAAAATAATGCAAAGAACATCTAACAGCTTAATCCTCAAATATATCCATGAACATTCTCTAAGGATAAATTTCTGGAAATGGAACACTATACAAATTTTAAAAATTATATTGCCAAATTTCACTCTTGAGAATGGGAATTATCTTTGCTAATATAACAGGCAAAAATAGCATCTCACATTTACATTTTATTTTACTTCTTATTTAAATATACTTAATAGTTTTTCTTTTTGAATCATCTGTTCTTGTCCATTGTCCATTTTTCTATGGGATATTTTGTCTTTCTTACTGTTTTTCAAAAATTCTTTAAGTGTAGTGACATTGAATATGTTGGAGATAATTTTCTTAGTTTGTTATTTACTTTCTAATTTTGTTTAAAATATTTTTGTACTAAATTTTTCACACAATTATGCCAGAGTCTCTGTGACTGAAGGAATAGGGAAAAGGGGATAGAAGACATTAAACTAAATAAAATCATTCTGTTCTTCTGGTAAAGGCCTTCATCTTAGTGGGAGAAAATCTTCATACAACATGTGATAGGAAGTCAACATAAGATGAGATAAAAACTTAATTTCGTTCATTGGCAAATACTTTTCAATTATGCTCTGAAAAGAAAATCAGGGCAAACATTTGTGTTTACCTATGTTCCAAGTACAATTTCTTTCTTTCTTAGTCTTTCTATACTTTTTCCCTTGTTTTTTTTCCCTCAGAAATAGTTACTTCTATGTCTAGTCATGAACTACTTTGATTTTATTTGCATTTCATCTTTGCCTGTTATGCAATTTTCCTTCCACAAGGTCATGCAAGATAAACAAGCTATTTTAGGGTCTATGAAAAGTGTAACTTACTCAGCAAAAGAAAAATGAGTTTATGAAATAAAATCTGGGAAATCTAAATAAAAAATAATTGATCAGCAATACAAATTTAGATAAATTTTACTTTTATCATATATCAAAATAATCTGAGCACAACTATATACTCAATCACAGGTAAAAGCTTATTCTTAATCTTTTTCTTTCTTTCCTTCACTTCATTATAATGAGACTAAGCAAAATCTTATTTAAATTTTAATCTTTCTCAATTTAAGTCACTCTTGGTTAAGCAAATATTACACATTGCATTTACAAGATTGCATTTTTCTGCACTCTATAGTTGCACACTGAAATAGATGTAGAAATGCTGTTTTGGTGCCTGCGATTTTGTGTGATATCTGGTCATCTTCTTTCTCCTTGTAGTGGATTATCCTCTTCGTACACTGCTTTGAAAAACACTATGGCCTTATATACCAAAAACTCTTTCAGAAACAAGGAATGTTTCTAATAACAAAAGAAAGACATGTGGTTTATGATCTCTTTTAAGGATGTGAAATGAATAATCTTTATCAAGGGTTTATAGTTATGTTTAGGTTATTCTAACCCTTGGCCAGGTACAGACTTGGTTTTCCATAATGGGCGCTGAAATGAGGGAAAACTAGCTATTTCTACTATTGCTTGACTTTCTGTTCTACCCTCATTATGTCTTTTTAAAAAAATTATTATTATTTTTTATTGTGTTATGTTGGTCACCATACAATATCATCATTAGTTTCTGATGTAGTGTTCCAAGATTCATTGTTTATATATAACACCCAGTGTTTCATGCAATATGTGCCCTCCTTAATACCCATCACTGGGACAACACATCTTCCCACCCCCACACCTCTAAAACCCTAGATTTGTTTCTCAGAGTCTCCAGTCTCTCATGATTTATCACCTCCAATTTCCCACCCTTCATTTTCCCCTTCCTTCTCCTAATGTCTTCCATGCTATTCCTTATGTTCCAAAGTAAGTGAAACCATATGATAATTGTCTTTCTCTGCTTGACTTCTTTCACTCAGTATAATCTCTTCCAGACCCGTCCATGTTGATACAAAAGTTGGATATTCATCCTTTCTGATGGCTGAGTAATATTCCATTATATATATCGACCAAATCTTTATCCATTTGTCTGTTGAAGGGAATCTAAGCTCTTTCCACAGTTTGGCAACTGTGGCCATTCCTGCTGCGAATATTGGGGTACACATGGCCCTTCTTTTCACTACATCTCTATCTTTGGGGTAAATACCCAGTAGTGCAATTGCAGGGTCATAGGGTAGCTCTATACCTAGGTTCCCTTTTCTCCACATTTTCTCCAACACTGTTCTTTCCAGTCCTGTTGATTTTGGCCTTTCTAACTGGTGTAAGGTGGTATCTCAATGTGGTTTTGATTTGAATTTCCCTGATGCCTAGTGATGATGAACATTTTTTCATGTGTCTGTTAGCCATTTGGATGTCTTAATTGGATAAGTGTTTCTAAGGTCAAAAGATGAGTTTTGGCAAAAAATTCTTTAGAATTGGACTAAAACTTGTATGCAGTGTTAGAAAATATCTTTCCTTAGAGCAATATACTCTCTTGGTTCACTCTGAAAGTCTAGCTGCCAAATTAAGAACTAAAGGGAACAGCCAAGTCTTATCTGGAGCTTATTATATATATATTTGTTTCTTAATTGGAAAATGTACAATTGAAACTCATCATGTGACTATCTATGGCTACATAAATGTTTTTCACTAATAGTTTTGCTTCAAGCCATTTTTCCAATATAGAGTTCCAATAAATGTGACAAGACAATGTGATAATCCCAGGTGTGGACACTGATTGTCAGTATGTTCCTCCATTGGAAAGGTGGCTTTGTCACAGCTCTACCTGTTATAAAAGAACATTTCCTGAGAAGTTCAAAATTCCAGTCTGCATACTGGCCATTGTAATTTGACAAAAGACTACAAAACTAGATGTTAAGAGCTATTCAGAATGGTTCTTACTGGTGCCTGGCTTTTAATCTTATGTCTATAGGTTCCATTCTGTGATCCCCTGATGTACCGAATATTATTGAGAACTGGTGTAATAGGGATAAAAACTTGAAACTAAAAGATTGGACTCCAACTCTATCACTAACACACCATGAAACCTTAAACAAGTCCTTAATATCTCAGAGCATTATCAATAAAATAGGATAATTGTATTTTAATTGTTACGATTATTAGAAAAATAAAAGGAGACCCTGTTATACTTAGGGCAGTGTCTGGTACCTAGTAGATATTCAGTTAATGCTTGTCAAAGAAATTGGCTTCATTCAATCATCCAAAAAACATTTATTGTGTGTCCACCTTAGGCCAGGATCTTATCTAGTTCCTTGGGTTAAGTCAGTAAATAAAATAACTGCTCTGTCAAGCTGTGTGTGTGTGTTGTTGTTGTTGCCCTACATAATCAGCAAATACACAAATAAATAAGTTATTAGAAGATGATTTGTGCTATTTTGAAAAGAAAGGACCAAAATGAAGGAATCTCAAAGGAGAAAAAAGTGATAAAAGTAGAATATAATCCTTAAAATATAGAGGACTCCTCCAAAATAAGTTGAGATTTTGGTTGCAATTTGAACGCAATCAGCCACTAGTGTATCTGGAGCATGCTTGGTTGGGAAAAAGAAAGGAGGCCAATGGAACTGGAATAAAAAAAAAGGGGGGAACACAGAAGGAAATGAGGTCAGAGAGGATGTGGGTGGGGCTGATACGGATTATATAGAGTATCCCAGTTTGTTTTAAAGTCTTTGGTTCTTATTTGAGTAATAAGTTTAAGCAGTGGAGTGATGCGATATTATTTACATTTTAAAGAAACATTCTTAATCCTGAAAGCCGCTCAGGACAAGAGGTCTATAACATACAATGGAAGAAATATTAGACTGACAGCAGAACTATCCACAGAAACCTGGCAGGCCAGAAAGAGCTGGCATGATATACTCAGAGCACTAAATGTGAGAAATATGCAGCCAAGAAAACTATATACAGCTAGGATGTCATTGAAAATAGAAGGAGAGATTAAAGCTTCTAGACAAACAAAATCTAAAGGAATTTGCAAACACCAAGCCAGCCCTACAGGAAATATTGAAAGGGGTCCTCTAAGCAAAAAGAACCTAAAAGAAACATAGACCAGAAAGGAAGAAACACAAAATACAGCAACAGTCACCTTACAGGCAATACAATGGCTCTAAATTCATATCTCTCAACAGTTACTCTGAATGCAAATGGACTAAATGCCCCAACTAAAAGATACAGGGTATCAGAATGGATAAAAAAAACAGAGCCATCGATATGCTGTCTACAAGAAACTCATCTTACACGCAAAGACACCTCCAGATTTAAAGTGAGGCGGTGGAAAACAATTTACCATGCCAATGGACATCAAAAGAAAGCTGGAGTGGCAATCCTTATATCAGATAAATTAGATTTTAAGGCAAAGAATATCATAAGAGATGAGGAAGGACACTATATCATACTAAAAGGATCTGTCCAACAAGAAGATCTAACAATCATAAATATCTATGCCCGTAACATGGGAACTGCCAATTATATAAACCAATTAATAACAAAATTAAAGAAACACATTGACAATAATACAATATTAGTAGGGGACTTTAACACCCCCCTTACTAAAATGGATAGATCATCAAAACAAAAGATCAACAAGGAAATAAAGGCTTTAAATGACACCCTGGACCAGTTGGACATCACAGATATATTCAGAACATTCCATCCCAAAACAACAGAATACACATTCTTCTCCAGTGCACATGGAACATTCTCCAGAATAGACCATATTCTGGGTCACAAATCAGGTCTCAACAGGTACCAAAAGATTGGGATCATTCCCTGCATATTTTCAGACCATAATGCTCTGAAACTAGAACTCAACCACAAGAGGAAAGTTGGAAAGAACTCAAATACATGGAGGCTAAAGAACACCCTACTCAAGAATGAATGGGTCAACCAGGAAATTAAAGAAGAATTTAAAAAATTCATGGAAACAAATGAAAATGAAAACACAACTGTTCAAAATCTTTGGGATACAGCAAAAGCAGTCCTAAGAGGAAAGTATATAGCAATACAAGCCTTTCTCAAGAAACAAGAAAGGTCTCAAGTACACAACCTAACTCTACACCTACAAAAGCTAGAGAAAGAACAGCAAAGAAAGGCTACACCCAGCAGGAGAAGAGAAATCATAAAGATCAGAGCAGAAATCAATGAAATAGAAACCAAAAGAACAGTGGAACAAATCAACGAAACTAGGAGCTGGTTCTTTGAAAGAATTAATAAGATTGATAAACCCCTGGCCAGACTTATCCAAAAGAAAAGAGAAAGGACTCAAATTAATAAAATCATGAATGAAAGAGGAGAGATCACAACCAACACCAAAGAAATACAAACAATTCTAAGAACATATTATGAGCAACTCTACACCAGCAAATTTGACAATCTGGAAGAAATGGATGCATTCTTAGAGAAATATAAACTACCAAAACTGAACCAGGAAGAAACTGAAGACCTGAATAGACCCATCACCAGTAAGGAGATTGAAGCAGTCATCAAAAATCTCCCAACGAACAAGAGCCCAGGGCCAGACGGCTTCCCAGGGGAATTCTACCAAACATTTAAAGAAGAATTAATACCTATTCTCCTGAAACTGTTCCAAAAAATAGAATTGGAAGGAAAACTTCCAAACTCCTTTTATGAGGCCAGCATTACCTTGATCCCCAAACCAGGCAAAGACCCCATCAAGAAGGAGAATTACAGACCAATATCTTTGATGAATACGGATGCAAAAATCCTCAACAAAATACTAGCCAATAGGATCCAGCAGCACATAAAAAGGATTATTCACCACGACCAAGTGGGATTTATTCCTGGGATGCAAGGTTGGTTTAACATTCGCAAATCAATCAATGTGATACAAGACATTAATAAAAGAAAGAACAAGAACCATATGATCCTCTCAATAGATGCTGAAAAAGCATTTGACAAAGTACAGCACCCTTTCTTAATCAAAACTCTTCATAGTGTAGGCATAGAGGGTACATACCTCAATATCATCAAAGCCATCTACGAAAAACCCACAGCGAATATCATTCTCAATGGAGAAAAACTGAGAGCTTTTCCCCTAAAGTCAGGAACACGGCAAGGCTGTCCACTATCACCACTGCTATTCAACATAGTACTAGAAGTCCTAGCCTCAGCAATCAGACAACAAAAAGAAATAATAGGCATCCAAATCGGCAAGGAAGAGGTCAAACTCTCACTCTTTGCAGATGATATGATACTTTATGTGGAAAACCCAAAGGACTCCACTCCAAAACTGCTAGCACTCATACAGGAATTCAGTCAAGTGTCAGGATATAAAATCAATGCACAGAAATCAGTTGCATTTCTATATACCAACAACAAAACAGAAGAAAGAGAAATTAAAGAGTCAATCCCATTTACAATTGCACCCAAAACCATAAGATACCTAGGAATAAACCTAACCAAAGAGGCAAAGAATCTGTATTCAGAAAACTATAAAGGACTCATGAAGGAAATTGAGGAAGACACAAAGAAGTGGGAAAACATTCCATGCTCATGGTTTGGAAGAACAAATATTGTGAAAATATCTATGCTACCTAGAGCAATCTGCACATTTAATGCAATCCCCATCAAAATACCAGC
>LNAC01000792.1:449-35724 GCA_002007465.1 Ailurus styani | reverse complement strand
CTTGAGGAGAACACAGGGAGCAACCTCAACTGCAGCAATTTCTTCCTAGGAACATCACCAAAGGCAAGGCAAGCAAGGGCAGAAATGAACTATTGGGACTTCATCAAGATTAAAAGCTTTTGCACAGCAAAGGAAACAGTCAACAAAACCAAAAGACAACTGACAGAATGGGAGAAGATATTTGCAAATGACATATCAGATAAAGGGCTAGTATCCAAAATCTATAAAGAGCTTCTCAAACTCAACACCCATAAAACAAATAACCCAGTCAAGAAATGGGCAGAAGACATGAACAGACATTTCTCCAAAGAAGACATCCAAATGGCCAACAGACACATGAGAAAGTGCTCAACATCACTCGGCATCAGAGAAATACAAATCAAAACCACAGTGAGATACCACCTCATACCAGTCAAAATGGCTAAAATCAACAAGTCAGGAAATGACAGATGCTGGGGAGGATGTGGAGAAAGGGGAACCCTCCTACACTGTTGGTGGGAATGCAAGCTGGTGCAGCCACTCTGGAAAACAGTATGGAGGTTCCTCAAGAAGTTTAAAATAGAGGTAGCGTATGACCCAGCAATCACACTACTGGGTATTTACCCTAAAGATACAAAGTTAGTGATCCTTAGGGGCACATGCACCCGAATGTTTATAGCAGCAATGTCCACAATTGCGAAATTATGGAAAGAACCTAGATGTCCATCAACAGATGAATGGATAAAGAAGAAGTGGTATATACATACAATGGAATACTATGCTGCTATGAAAAGAAATGAAATCAGGCGCCTGGGTGGCTCATTGGGTTAAAGCCTCTGCTTTTGGCCCAGGTCATGGTCTCAGCATCCTGGGATCGAGGTCTGCATCGGGCTCTCTGCTCACCAGGGAGCCTCCTTCCTCCTCTCCCTGTCTCTCTGCCTGCCTCTCTGCCTACTTGTGATCTCTCTCTGTGTCAAATAAATAAATAAAATCTTTAAAAAAAAAGAAATGAAATCTTGCCATGTGCAATGACATGGATGGAACTAGAGGGTATTATGCTGAGCGAAATAAGTCCATCAGAGAAAGATAATTATCATATGATCTCTCTGATATGTGGAACTTGAGGGTCAGGGCAGGGGGTCGTCGGGGGTAGGGAGGGAAAAATAATGAAACAAGATGGGATGGGGAAGGAGACAAACCATAAGAGACTCGTAATCTCACAAAACAAACCGAGGGTTAATGGGGGGTGGGACGGTAGGGATAGGGTGGATGGGTTATGGACATTGGGGAGGGTTTGTGCTTTGATGAATGCTGTGAAAGGTGTAAGCCTGATGATTTACAGACCTGTACCCCTGGGGCAAATAATAATAATAAAAAAAAGAAAAAATAAAGAAACATTCTTGCTGCTATAGACTAGAGTGTACAAGGGCAGGAATTAAAGTTCAAGAGATCACTTGGGAAGCTGTAAGGGTCCAAGGAAAGATGTGACTATGGTTTGGACCAGAGTGGTAGCTGATTAGGTGATGGCTAATAATCAGATTTTGATACATTTTCTAGAACAGGAGTCAAAGATGACTCAATGTTTTTAGCTGTGGGTAATTATAGGGATGGGGATCCATATACTGATATGATTAAATTGTGGGCTGAAAATTTGGAAGTAAAATAAAGAATTTGATATTATACATATGTTTGAGATGGCTTAGTTAATTTTTTTAAGAGGAGTGCTCAGGATTGAAGATATAAATTGGGAATTGTCAGCACATGAATGGAATGGACAGACCAGAGAGGAGCTCAGGATCCTGGGACAGAGCACATGAGAGGGATCTAGTGAAGGAAGGTGAGATAGGATGAGAACCAAGAAATAGTCATATCTTTGATGTCAGGTGAAGAAAATGTTTCAAAGAGAGGGTGATTATGTGTATGAAACACTGCTACCAGGTCAAGTCAAATCAGGACACATAATTGACCACTGAACTGACCCAGCTATTTTGAATATTTTGTTTAGCAAATCAAATCCTGGGCCAGTTCCGAGTAATATTCTGTTGACTACTCCTTTTCCTGAGTATGATCATGCTTCCAATTTCTTTGCATGCCTCACAATTTTTGGCTAAAAACTGGACATTTTATACAATATATTAAAGCAATTCTGGATTCTGTTTTATAGTAAATCAAACCCAGCAACATACAAAAGGTTTATATACCATGTCAAATAGAATTTCTCTCAAGAAGGCAAAATTGTCTTTGGATCTGAAAAATCAATTAAAAACAATAATTTAAAACAAAATAAATATCAATTAAATATTAAATTAAAATAAAAATCAGTTAATTATGAAAAATTAATGTCTAACAACCTCTTAACTGATGGAGGAAAAGTTTTATATAGTCCAACATTTATTCATGATAAAAACTCTCAAGGAACTAGAAACAGAGACCTTCCTTAACCTGATAAAGTACCTACAAAAAAACCTACAGCCAAGATGATACTAAATGGTGAAGGGTAAATATTTTCCCCCTAAGGGAATAAGACAAGGAAGTCTGTTTTCACCATATTTATTAACATTGTACTGGAGGTTTTAACTCCTGCAATAAGGCAACAGAAAAGATTTTCTAGGTTGAAAAAGTGTAAGTAAAACTTTATTTGCAGACCACACGATCTTATCTGTAGAAAGTTGTAAAGAATTTATGAAACAGAATCTCTAATAGATCTAATAAGCGAGTTTATTGAGATTGTGGGATACATGATCGGCATGCAAAATCAATTGCATTGATATATACTAGCAGCAAGTAACCTGAAAATGAAATTAATGAAAGAATTCCATTTCCAGGAAAATCAAAAAGAGTAAAACAGTAATAAATTTAACCAAAGATATGTAAGAATTGTACATACCCAAAATACAAGATGTTGCTGAGAAAATGTAAAGAAAATCTAAATAAATGAAGAGATATTCCATGTTGTGGGTTGAAAGAGTTCATATTTATAAGATAATAATTTATTTCCAAAATGATTTAGAGTCAGTGCAATCCTTATTCAAATCTCAGAATGCATTTATAGAATTTGAAGCTTATTTCCAAAACATTAATTAAATGTAAAAGACTCAGAGTACCCAAATAATTTTGAAAAGAACAAAGATGTAGGCCTTATATTACCTGATTTCAAAACTTTCTATAGAGTTAAGGAGATAAGACTGTACAGGTGTAGGTATAAGGGTAAACAGAAAGATCAATAACACAGAATAGAGAGTACAAAAGTAAATGCCTGCATTTATAGTCAACTGATTTTGAATGAAGTTGATTAGGTAACTCTTTAACAAATGGTCCCATAACCATTGGACAACCAAATGTAAAAAAAAAAGACTCCCCATTCATTCTATATGCAGAATTTACTAAAATAGATCATATGCCTAAATGTAAGAGCTAACTCTACAAAACTTATAGGTTAAAACATTGGAAAAAACCTTAGTGACTTAGGTTTGACTTGTATTGCTTAGAGATTACACTGAAAAAAGAGAGAAATAAAACAATAAATTAGAATTAAGGAAACAAGAAGATGAGCCAAAACTGGGAGGAGAATATTTTCAAATCAAATATCTGATATAAAACTGCTATCCAGAATGTATAAAGAACTCTTAAAACTCAGTCATAAAAAGACAACCTAATTAAAAAAATTATTTGACTAATAATTTACCAAAGATAAGAATCACAAATGAGTATACAAAATGATGCTCAACATAATTTCCAGTCTAGGAAATAAAAATGAAAACCACAATATAATATCACTACAAAACAAAAGCTAAAATTTTAAATATGTACAATACCAAATTTTGGCAAGGACATGGAGAAAAGGGAATTTTGTGTAAATTTGAGTATACACTTGTTTCATCCAGAAATTCTAGTACTAGTTATTTACCAGAGAAATAAGATGAACGTCTATGTATTTGCGTATGAATATTCATAGCAGGTTTCTTTATTTGTACTATCTCCAAGCTGGTAATAACTCAGATATACATGGACATATGGTATATTTACACAAAATAAAATGACTCTGGAATATAAAGGGATAAATTCTTGGCATATGCCACAATGTGTATAAATCTCTAAAACATTATGTTGCTTGGAAGAAACCAGATACAAGGAAATATATTCTGAATGGTTTCCTTTACCTGAACTCTTAGAAAATATGAACACATTTATAATGGCAGACGGATCAGTGGTTGCTCTGGGGCCAGAAGTGGAAGTGGTTTGATTATAAAGAATCAGGAGAAAACTTTTCAGGTGGTAGAAATATTTTATATTTTCTTTGGTGTGGTGGTTACATGGGTATGAACATTTGTCAAAATTCATTTTTACAATTAAAATGGATGCATTTTTTGATTATAAATTATACTTTCATAAAACTGATTTAAAATATTTTTTAAGGGGTACCTGAAAGCTTCTGACTCTTGATTTTGGATTAGGTCATGAGATCGCCTCGCATTGGCCTCTGTGCTGGGCATGGGCTTTGCTTAGTATTCTCCCTCTCCCTTTCCCTCTGTCCCTCTCCTCCTCCTCCTGCCCCCCTCCCTGCTTGAACACTCACTCTCTCACTCTTATAAAATAAAATAAAATAAAATAAAATAAAATAAAATAAAATAAAATAAAATAAAATATATTTTANCTCTGTCCCTCTCCTCCTCCTCCTGCCCCCCTCCCTGCTTGAACACTCACTCTCTCACTCTTTAAAAATAAAATAAAATAAAATAAAATAAAATAAAACATATTTTTAAAAAAGTAGTACAGCAACAAATATCTTATATTTGGATCTTTTTGTCTTTTTGCCAGTGGTTTATTTGTGTAGACCTCCACAAATGTGACTGATGGGCCAAAACGTGAATTTATAGGAGATTTACTAGATATTGCCAAATTGCCCTTTATGAATGTTGCACCATTTTGCATTCTCAGTCATAAGGTTAGAAAGAACTATTTCCCTAGTCTTGATAATAGCATGTGCTGCACTTAGATGTTTGTCAATCTAACAGAAATATATGAAATCCTAGTGTATTTTTAATTTGAATTTAAAAAAATGTATGAGCAAGTTTTAACAATGCATTACATATTTAAGACCAATTTCTGTAGGGTCTTTTCCATAAGACTTTTTTTTTTTTTAAATAGGGCTTCTGGGTCCCTTTTACGAAGATGGCGCCAAAAGCTAAGAAGGAAGCCCCTACCTCTCCCAAAGCCAAAGCCAAAGCAAAGGCTTTGAAGGCCAAGAAAGTGGTGCTGAAAGGCGTCCACAGTCACACAAAAAAAGGAGATCCGGGCGTCACCTACCTTTCAACGGATGACCCAAGACGCTGTGTCTCCGAAGGCAGCGCAAATGTCCTCAAAAGAGTGCCCCCAGGAGAAACAAGCTTGATCACTTGTGTTCATTGTGGATGTCAAGGCCAACAAGCAACAGATCAAACGGGCCATGAAGAAGCTCTATGATACTGATGTGGCCAAGGTCAACACTTTGATCAGGCCTGATGGAGAGAAGAAGGCATATGCTTGACTGGCCCCTGACTATGATGCTTTGGATGTTGCCAACAAAATTGGGACCATCTAAACTGAGTCCAGCTGGTTAAATCTAAATACAATTCTTTTCACGAAAACAAACAAACAAACAAACAAACAAACAAATAAATAAATAGGGCTTCTGATTTTTTTAAATGCCTTTTTATTGTGGAAAATTTTGAGCATAGACAAGAACAGAGAAAATATATTCAGGAGCATTCATTTCTCCATTATCTGGATTTATTTATTTATTTTTACTTTATTCTTTCAGTTATCCAAGAGTCATTGTTTATGCACCACACCCAGTGCACCAGGCAATACATGCTCTCCTTAATACCCACCACCAGGCTCACTTAGACCCTCTCCAATCTCTAAGGGTGGAAGTGAGAGCTGATCTGGCAGAAGTCAAAACTACTATCAAGGAGATCCAATCTAATCTAAATACTCTAACAGCTAGGATAACTGAGGCAGAAGATTGAATTAGTGATCTAGAAGAAGCAGGATCAGGAGGAGACATGGAACAAACAACTTAGAAGCCATGAAAACAGAATTAGGGAAATAAATGAAACCATGAAACTTTCCAATGTCAGAATTATTGGGATCCCTGAGGGAGTGGAGAAAGAAGACTAGAAGATGTAGTTGACCAAACACTGGATCAAAACTTCCTTAATCTGGGGAATGGAACAAGTGTTCATGTCCTAGAGGCAGAGAGGACACCCCCGAAGATCAACGAGTCTATAAAGACCCCCAGACACTTAATTGTGAGATTCACGAATCATAAATTCAGACAGGAGGTCTTAAGGGCAGCTAGGGGGAAGAGATTCCTTACATATAGAGGAATAGCCATCAGAATAACGTTTGACCCGTCCACAGAAACCTGGTAAGCCAGAAAGAGCTGGCCAGACATATACAGGCCACTAAATGATTTTTTTTTAAATTCTGTTTTTAAAAGATTTTCTAAGGATGTCTGGGTGGCTCAGTTGGTTAAGTGTCTGTCTTTGGCTCAGGTCATGATCCCAGGGTCCTTGCTTAGCAGGGAACCTGCTTCTCCCTCTGCCTGCTTGGCCTGCCACACCCCTGCTTATGTTCTCTCTCTCTCTGACAAATAGATAAATAAAATCTTAAAAAAAATTAAAGCTCTTACATATCAAGGACATTAATCCTTCATTTCTGATGGAAGCTGTAAATATTTTTTTCCCAGTTTTTGTTTTCACTTTGCTTATGGTGTTTTTTTTGCCATAGATTTTCATTTTCTTTTTATAAAATCAAATATAATACACTATTACATATATTTGGATTTTGACTCATTTTTAGGAAAGTTTCCTCTAATGTCAGGTTACAGAAGAACTCAATAGGAAACCTATTCCTGCTTTGTTTATTCTATTTTCAGATGGGAGATATCATAGTTAGTGGCAAAGCTGCTGGCAGTCATTTGGTAGAGAAAAAATGATAATGCAGAAAGGAGGGAGAATTTGAGAAGTTCCAGATTAGATAAGGTGGGAATGGGATCTAGTCAGAAGAGTAGGGTTATAAATGTTATCCAAGATATTTTATTTTATTTTTCTTAAAGATTTTATTTATTTATTTGAGAAGGAGAGTGAGAGAGAGTGTGTGAGCAGGGGGAGTGGGAGAGGGAGAAGCAGACCCTCCGCTGAACAGGGGTTGGATCCTGGGACTTTGGGATCACGATCTGAGTCAAAGGCAGATGCTTAACTGACTGAGCCACCCAGGCACCCCTATCCAAGATATTTTAAAGACTCTCTTGGGAAAGAGAAAAAAAGGAAAAGAAAATTTTTGCCGTAGGAAATCAAAGTACTGCCTTCAGGGTTTTTCCATACAGATCTTCTATATCAAGAACTATCATTGTTCAGGACATCTTTTTGNCTCCCACCCCCCAGTAACCCTCAGTTTGTTTTATGAGATTAGAAGTCTCTTAAAAAAAAAAAGAAATAGAATTCTCAAAATGCCTATGGATTAGAAAGAAAGAAACACAGCTTCTGCTATTCATATACAATATTATTTTGTAAAGAAGAATACAAAATAATGTACAGGAAATTGCTAGAGTTTGTAAGAGAGTTTAATAGGATTTCTAGATAAAAATCAATAAAAATAAATTATATTTTTATATAATAGCAACAAACAGAAAATGATATTAAAAAGAGATAAATACTTTCAGATAGCACAAAAAGCTGAAGTAGTAATAAATCTAACAAGATGTACAGTCTCCACAGACAATATTATAATACTTTCTCAAAGACCTTGAAGAAATAAAAAANAAAGGCAGATGCTTAACTGACTGAGCCACCCAGGCACCCCTATCCAAGATATTTTAAAGACTCTCTTGGGAAAGAGAAAAAAAGGAAAAGAAAATTTTTGCCGTAGGAAATCAAAGTACTGCCTTCAGGGTTTTTCCATACAGATCTTCTATATCAAGAACTATCATTGTTCAGGACATCTTTTTGTTTTTTCCTTTAATTTAATTGAGCTGAAATTCATGTAACTTATTTACATAAAGCATTGCCATTTTAAAGTGAACAATTTAATGGCATTTACTACACTCATGGTGTTGTGGAATCACAACCACTATCTGGTTCTAAATAATTTACCGCAGTCTGCCCCGCCNGATCTTCTATATCAAGAACTATCATTGTTCAGGACATCTTTTTGTTTTTTCCTTTAATTTAATTGAGCTGAAATTCATGTAACTTATTTACATAAAGCATTGCCACTTTAAAGTGAACAATTTAATGGCATTTACTACATTCATGGTGTTGTGGAATCACAACCACTATCTGGTTCTAAATAATTTACCGCAGTCTGCCCTGCCCCCCTTAACAAAAACCCTCCATGCTCATTAAGCAGTTACTCCCCATTCTCTGTCCCCTAGCCCCTAGGAATCATCAATTTGCTTTCTGTTTCTATGGATTTATCTATCTTGGGTATTTCATATAATTGAAATCCTGTGATATGTAACTTTCTGTGTCTATGTTCTCTCAATATAATGTTTTCAGGATTCATTCATAATGTAGCATATGTCAACAATTCCTTCATTTTATGGCTGATAACATTCCATTGTATGGCTGTACCAAGATTTATTTATCCATTCATCTGTTGGTAGACATTTGGTGGTTTTCTTCACATCTTCACCAACTCCTGTTATTTTCTTTTCTTTTTTTAAAGATTTTATTTATTTATTTGACACAGAGAGAGAGATTACAAGTAGGCAGAGAGACAGGGAGAGGAGGAAGCAGGCTCCCTGCTGAGCAGAGAGCCCGACGTGGGCCTCTATCCCAGGACCCTGAGATCATGACCTGAGCCGAAAGCAGAGGCTTTAACCCACTGAGCCACCCAGGCGCCCTGTTATTTTCTATTAAAAAAAAGTGTAGCCATTCTAGTAGGTGTGAAGTGGTATCTCACTGTGGTTTTGATTTGCAACTCACTAATGACTAATGATGCTAAACATCTTTTCATGAGCTTAATGGCCACTGTATATCTTTTTTTGAAAAATATCAAGTCATTTGACTCTAAAAAATTGGTTGTCCTTTGTGTTGATGAGTTATAGGAGTTTTCATATATTCTGGATACTAAACTCTTACCTGATATATGATTTACAAATATTTTCTTCTATAGGTTGTTTTTTTTTACTTTCTTAATAGTGTACTTCAATGCATGAAGTTTTAATTTTGATGAAGTCCAATTTATTCTTCTTTTGTTGCTCATGCTTTTGATGCTTTATACAAGAATCCATTTCCAAATCCAAGGTCATGAAGATTTACCCCTGTGTCTTCTTCTAAGAGTTTTATGGTTTTAGCCCTTATATTTAGGTTGCTGATCCATTTTGAGTTAGTTTTTGTATATGGTGTGATTTGGGGTAAAACTTCATTCTTCTGTATGTAGATATCTAGTTGCCACAACACCACTTACTGAAGTGACTATTCTTTATCCATTGGATAGTCTGGGCATTCTTATTTAAAATCAATTGATTACAGATGTGTGGGCTTATTTCTGGGCTCTTAATTCTATTCCATTGGCCTATATGTCTATCCTTATGCCCAAACTACATTGTTCTGTAAATTACTATAGCTTAGAAGTAAATTTTGAAATTGGAAAGCATGAGCCCTCCAATTCAGTTCTTTTTAATATTATTTTGGCTAATTTGGGGCTATTTGTAGTTCCATATGCATTTGAGGATCAACTTTTCCATTTCTGCAAAAAAAGGCTATTGGAATTTTGATAGGGATTGAATTGAATCTCCAGATCACTTGGGGGAATACTGGCATCTTATCAATATTAAGTCTTCCAATCCTTGAACATGGGATGTCTTTTCATTTATTGAGTTCTTTACTTATTTCACAAGTTTTTGTTTGTTTGTTTTTACTGTATAAATATTTTACTTCCTTTGCTAATGTTTTTCAGATATTTTATTCTTTTGGATACTGTTATAAATGAAATAATTTCCTAATTTCCTTTTGGCTTATTCACTATATATATAATCATGTATAAATATATTAAAAACATATATAAATTATAAATATATATAAAATATATAATATATATAATGAACAATATATAAACGTATATAAAAATGAGTACATATATATAAGTATGTATAAACTCAACTGATTTTTGAATGTTGATCCTTTATCCTGCATTTTTGTTGAATTTATTTATTAACTCTATGGGTTTTGTGTGTGTGTGTGTGTGTGTGTGTGTGTGTGTGTGTGTGTATGTGTATTCTTTGGGATTTTCTGTATAGAAGATCATGCCATCTGTTGAAAGAGACATTTTATTTCTTCCTTTCCAATCAATGCCTTTATTTTTATTTATTTATTTTTTTGCCTAATTACTCTGGCTAGAACTTGCAGTAAAATATAGCATAGGCAGGGTGAAAGCAGGCATCCTTGACTTGTGGGAGGGAAGCTGTCAATTTTTCCCTATTGAATACAATGTTAGCTGTGGGTTTTCATAAATGCCCTTAATCTTGTTGAGGAATTTTCCTCCTATTCCTAGTTCTCTGATTTTATCATGAAATCGTAAACAATGTTGACAAATATTTTTCTACATCAGTTGAGATGATGATGTCATTAATTTTCTTTTGTTCTATTAATTTGGTGTATTATATTGATTGATTTTTTCATGTTGAACCATCTTTGCATTCCCAGAATAAAGGCTATTTGGTCACTGTGTATAACTCTTTTAATATACTGTTTAATTCAGTTTGCTAGTATTCTGTTGAGTTTTTTCTTCATATTCATAAAAGACATTGGTTGGTAATTTGATTTTCTTATGATGTCTTTGTCTGGCTTTGGTATCAGGGTTATCCAGGCCTCATAAAATCAGTTAGATAAAAATCTTCTATTTTTAAGCAGTTTTTGAGAAGGACTGGAACTTATTCTTTAAATGAGGAATTCCCAAGTGAGCCATCTAGTCCTAGATTTTTCTTTGTTGTAAGGATTTTGATGACTGATTTAATCTCTTGTTACAAATTTTTCAGAATTTCTATTTCTTTTTATGTCAGTTTAAGTAATTTGTGTATTTTTAAAAAAGAATTTGTCCATATCATCTAGACTATCTAATTTGTTGGCTATGATTGTTCACTGTAGTCTCATAATCCTTTATATTTCTGTAGGGTTGGTAGTAATGTCCTCACTTTAATTTCTGATTTGAATTATTTTCATTTTGTGCCTTATATTCTTTGTCTAACTTAAGGTTTGTCAGTTTTGTTGGCATTTTCAAAGAAATGACCATTTGGTTTGTTTATTGTTTTTGTTTATTTTTCTTTTATTCTGTTTTTCATTTAGCTCACTGAATAGACCATTAATGATGGGTAAAGCCATATTAGTGAGAAATCGTTATTTTTTAATTACATTTATCTTTATTTTTTTAGATATTTTTTATTATGTTCAGTTAGCCACTGTATACAGTATATCATTAGTTTTATTTAAAGGCACAGAAAATTTTCTTGGTAAATTATTTCAAGCATGTAGTGGATAAATAATTTCCATTCTTTAAAAACTTTCATAATGTAGACAAAGAAAAAGAAATGGTTCTTTTACTCTACAAAAATACACAATGTTAATGCACAAATTAATACAAGAAATGCCAACATAAGTATTTAGCAATTGTGACTCCAGTGCATATTAAAATTCAAAAGCAAAGCCTCTTATAAAATGATGAACACAAGACTATAATGCTGATTTAATATAAATGAAACATAGAATTATGTTAATAAATGTTGAGATATTAACTGCAAAAACTTGACATCCATCCTGAAAAGAAAACAGAAAGTATAACTTCTTAGCCAAAGTCTAGATAAATGCAAAGTTGAGTCTGTAGAGACCATTAAAATTAGGGTAAATGGAAATTGCACTATGAGTATTTACCCCCCAGAAACAGATGTACTGAAAAGAAGGGCCATATGTACCCCAATGTTCAGAGCAGCAATGCCCAAAATAGCCAAACTGTGGAAAGAGCCAAGATGCCCTCCAAAGGAAGAATGGATAAAGAAGATATGATCCATATATACAATGGAATATTACCCATCAGAAAGGATGAATACCCAACTTTTGCATCAACATGAATGGGACTGGAGGAAATTATGCTGCAGGAAGTAAGTCAACAGAGAAAGTCAATTATCATGTGGTTTCACTTGTGGAGCATAAGGAATAACATGGAGGACTCTAGGAGAAGGAAAGTAAAAGTGAAGGGGGGGAATCAGAGGGGGAGATGAACCATGAGAGACTGTGGACTCTGAGAAACAAACAGGGTTTAAGAGGGAAGGGTGTGGAGGGATGAGTGAATCTGGTGGTGGGTATTAAGGAGGGCATGTATTGCACAGAGCACTGGGTGTGGTGCATAAACAATGAATCTTGGAACATTACCTCAAAAACTAATATTATATTGTATGGTGAGTAATATAACACAATAAAAAAAGAATTTAATGTAAAAAGATTAGGGTAAAATTAAGGATGCAACCATCTTTAATAAGCAGCTATCCTCATTGTTATGTAAACATTAGCTTGGAAGTTCTGTTTTCTATAGTAAGACATGGAACGAAAATCAGCATATAAATATTGGCAATGAAGAAAATTGATCACTTTGTAGTAAAAAAAACAGTCAATTGAAAATAAAAAAATTAGTATGAAATGTGAACTAAGTGATTAACACATAAACATCAAATACATCTCCATGTGTCAGCAATGACTAATTAGAAAATAAAACAAAACTTGAAATGATACACTTTAGTGTAGCTGCAATAAAGTACATTGACATAACCTAACCACCTCTTAGATTCCTTGGCTGTTGCTTTGGGCAGAGAGTTTATTCCAGGGGGCCTTTAGAGAAGGAGCAGTACAAGATGGAGTCATTGTAAAGTAATACAACTCTTTTAGGAAACAGTGCTGCAGTTTATATTGAGAGTCATTAAAATATTCATGCCCATTTATTATACTAATTTTGTATCTGGAAATTTGCCCAGAGGTAGCAATATAAAATGTACGAGATGTTATATGCATAAAGGTTTCTAATCTTCCAAAAGCAAAATAGGAAATTATCAAAATAGTCAACAGTAGTAAAATAAGCAAATATGGTACGTTATTATGATAGAATATAATCTGATTATTAAACATAATGCTTATAAAACTGCTTATGTAAAGTGAGAAAAAACATGGCATAAATTTTTGTTATAGTTTTACTTACACTATATTAAATATTGCTGGGAAAGTCCTGGAGGAGAAACAGCTTCAGATTGCTAATAATGATTACTCTATCATGATAACACAAGAAGTAGTTTTCTTCTAATTTCTAAAATCTCTGCAATTTCTTTTACATTAAAAGTAAAATGAAATAAAAACAGGGACGCCTGGGTAGCTCAGTTGGTTAAGCATCTACCTTTGGCTCAGGTCATGATCCCAGGGTCAGGTGTCAGGAGCCCAACTTCAGGCTGGCTGAAGAATATGTGTTTTCTTATTTACATAAAACAGAAATGGAAGCACAGGTAATGAGAATACAATGAACTCTGATCTTGAAGGGAGCTTTGCGGACTACACACCAGTGTGCACTGATTATTCATAGTCCTAATTTTTAGATTAAGCCTAATGAATCTACTTTGGAAATTCTATCATGAAATGTTGTTCAGTTGAGTTTATGCCTTTGAAATAAAAGTTTTGGCATTATAGAAGGGAGTATAAACAGTATACAAGACATGTTTTTTTCCCCCAGAGATCATATTTGAATATGTTAGTAATATATAGAAAGTAAGACATTCAAAAATCATCTAGCAGCAAAGTATTGAGTTCATGTACTAGAAATACATCTACCTACTATTAATGAATTATTAAGACCTATTCAGCATATAGGAAGTTGACTCTATTACAGCATAGTTTGCAGAGCATTTAGAAACCCTGCCTAATGATGTTCTTCTTCCAACTGGCTTGAAACATTTCCTATTAGAATTATAACTGAAGTCAAAAAGGTCATAATCAAACAAGGCCATTTGTCACCTAGAAAAAGCAGGACAATTTTGGTTGGGAAGGAAAATGCAGGATGAAGTTCTTTCCCTCTGTTAGTGTATAGCATTGATTAGTTCAGTGGATTATATGGTTGTCTCTTTTGTCACTTTGCAAGGTATTGAAGAGTTTAAGTGACAGAGAAGACTATACATTTCCTTAGTCACCCAATGGGAGTGTTCATTTAGAAGAAGGCTGGTAGCAAGGAGACAACCAAGATTCTGTTGTGTCAGATACACTCAGCATGTATAAGGGCACTCAGTGTGAATATTTTTGTTCTAGAAAGGACACCACCATACTTTTCTTGCCTATTTTCATATTTCCTCTCATTGTTCCTGGTACCTAGTCCATGCATAATACTTCTCATCAAAATTTCAAAGTGCTTTGCAAATTGCTGCTCTGCTTTGATCTTAATTGCTGAGTGATGATAGTTAAATAAAGGTCTGGGAAGAAAGAGAACATTTATTTTCTCTTAAAAGAAAATGCATAAAAATGAGGTTTTTTTTTACTACAAATGATGGAGGAACTGGATAGATGAACTAACTGCCTGAAAGTGCTATGATTATTTTGTCAAAGTGGACAGTGATGTTACTTCTTCCCCCTTCTTTTTGACCCCATTTCTGCTCTTTTCTTCACTTCCTTTTTATCATCACAGAAATTATTCCTTGTGAATAGAGATCTATTTTAGATACAGGAATCATCACAGACATGTTCCTTCAAGAATACATCAAGCAAGAATCAGAATAAGTAACAAGAAAACAAAAACAGGGACCTTTTGGTAGGATTCTAGTTTTGTCTAACAAACCCAGAGGCACAACTGCGTTCTTGTGGTGGTTGGAAAGAGTCAGGTGATGCCATCACTCACTGGAACCTCCATGGCGACGGCGAGAATACTAAACCCAACAGAAGCTTGTAGTGAGTCCCTACTCTGTGCCAAGCATTTGGATGCTTTGCCTACAAGAACTTATTTTAATTCTCAGCAACTATATATGAATTAAGTATTACTGAAAACCTTATTATTTCTATTATTCAAGTGAAAAAACTGAGCCTCAAGGAGGGAAAGTAACTACATAAGTTGTGTAGTTTTGAGGCAAACCCAGATCTGTCTGCCTCCAAAGCCAGAACTGATACCTTTAGCGAACATGATTATCTTCCTGGGGCTTTGAAGATCAGCGTTTCTTTGTTTTTGTTTTGGTTCTGGCTATTCTATGTGACCTTTCTACTACACAGTCTTCAAAATTCTAGGTACTTTTCACTCATCTATAGTGCTTTAATGCATATGTAAAAAAAAAAAGTATGTGCCTGGCTTGAGCAGTTGTATAACTGGAGGTAGCCACTGCCTTGCAATAACTCTGCTCTCATTTCCATCTACTGACCTCAGTCGGCTTTCTATGTTTTTGGTAGTTTGAGAGTTCCTTGTAGCTGTTGTAGTAGACAGCTGTTTTTTGTTTCCCCAGCTTCAATTCTTGGTTTGCTTTATCCTGACAACCTCAATGTTCAGCCCAGCGACAATTCCAAGATGTAGCTATGATTGGTTGAAGTCTGAGGCCATCCAATCTCGCTGGCCACAGGGATTGGCTAATAGATGAACACATAATCCAACCAGAATCAAAGAGATATAATGTAATATTGTCCTCCAGGCAAGGGAAAATTTCTCATCTTTCAGGGCAGCCACTGGTGGAGTCTTGTTCTCTGTGAGTGTGGCGTGAGGGTGTGAGGCTCAAAGTTGCTGCAGCCATTCACAACCAGCAGGAGAGTCGCAGAGCTGCTTGAGGACAAATCAGACGTGGGAAAGTATGGCAGAGAGATGGAGAAGTCCAGAGCCATTGGTGATAACATTTCAGCTGCCGGATGATGCGTAACCCGAAGCAACACGTTTGTTACCAGACTTTTAAAGTATATGATCCAATAAATTATCTGTATTATTAAACTAGTATGAATTGGGAGTTTCTGTCCCTTGCACGTAACTGATAAAACTGTCTTCTAGATTCTTCTACAAAGGCAGTCATCATCAAAGACACTTTTGTTATTATAGGTACTCATTTGAAAGGACTTCGTCATTGCTATTAGTGGAAATGGTAATTAACTGGAATAGTATTTCTGGTTAATTGAAATTTATGACTTTCTTAAGTTTCAACAGTTGCTGTTGAAAAAGATTTTCCTCTAAGTTTGGCAGACATAGAATGGGTTTGCAGTTATTTAAAGGTTTCAGATTCTAGTTAATTGAGGTTTATTATAAATCGTGGTTTCAAATCTTTTATTGTTAAGCGCTTCCTGAAGCCACAAAATTCAATACTACATCTTTTGTCTAGATATTCATTTCTCATCTAGCAGCTGTATTTACTGATACCGATGGTGAATTGCTTAACCTTTTGAAACCATTTTCTGTAATTTAGGGTGATATTTGCACATGTACTTGGCTTTCTTCATAAATAAACTATACAAAGTTTATTTCAGAGTGTTAGTAAATGTGGAAAAGCAAGGAGCTGAAGGCAGACTGACATTTTTACTAATTTGGGAGCCATTTAAAAATGGCTTATTCTGCAAACAGACTTCAAACCATTTGCTTATAAACACTGTAAACTAAAAAAACGTGAGCTTAACATTGTTGTAATATCTTATTTACTGCCATATAAGGAATGGTTTTTAAGAGATCAATTTTTGCTGACTTTTTTTGAGTTAGACTAGAAGCATTGAAACCCATTGGGGAAAATAGCTTCTATTAAGAGCAACAAGAAAAATATAATGATGCACAGTGTAGTTAGAAATAATTCATAGATTCACAGCCAATTAAGATCATTATGGGTTATTTCAAAGATTCAATGGGGTGCCTGAAGAAGAAAAAGCTTTTAAATAAAATTGAGGACTCTAGGGGAAGAGAAGGAAAAGTGAATTGGGGTAAATCAGAAGGGGAGACAAGCCATGAGAGACTGTGGACTCTGAGAAACAAACAGGGTTATGGAAGGGAGGGGGAGGGGGATGGGTGAGTCTGGTGGTTGGTATTAAGGAGGGCACGTATTGCATGAAGCACTGGGTGTGGTGCATAAGCAATGAATCTTGGATCACTGAAAAAATTTTAAAAAATTAAATAAAAATTAAAAAGAAAAAGAAAAAGCTTTTAAATTTTTGTTAGGAATTCTGGGCAGGTCTACTGGGATTATGGTTTCCCAGTCTTTTTGGTGGGGGGGGGTGGAAATGGGAAAAAGAATATATCATTTATACTTTCATGGAGTATTGACAGTGAAATCTGGAGCATCCTAATTCAAAAT
Organism: Ailurus styani; assembly: GCA_002007465.1. Classification (NCBI taxonomy): domain Eukaryota; kingdom Metazoa; phylum Chordata; class Mammalia; order Carnivora; family Ailuridae; genus Ailurus; species Ailurus styani. The sequence continues at coordinate 18,440 of LNAC01000792.1, read as the reverse complement.
ATCACCTTGAACAATTTGCTTCATTTTTCACTGTGGAGTTTCTTCTCCAGAAAGTAACTGGAAATCATGTGCATTTTGCTATTAGAAAGGAAGAAGATAAACTAAGAGTCTATGCTATAAGCAACCTCTGCAAAGCCAGTGCAGTGTTTGAGCAGACAGAGCACTGAGGAAATCAGCTCTGTCGGCAGCAGGGAGAGCTGCCCAGGCAGCTGGTGGTAGAGGAATTAATTCACGGAAGCCTCTTCCGCTGCCATGGTACAGATGGGATCATCTGGCTGACTTTCTCCAAGAGGAGGAGAGTGATACACTTGGAGCATATGTTTGTTTGATTACTGTGGAAAAGGCAAGACTCTCCTGAAATAGTTCTTAACAACCGGTAACTACATATCTAGCATCATAAAGGCTGTGTTGAAATGAGAAGAAAATGGTTCTTTGGCAGTGAGGGACATAATGGCAGTACAGGCCTTGGAAGGAAAGATATGATCCAAAGCCCCTACTTCTGTCACTGAGCTGTGCAGCAGAGGCTAGTTATTTATGAGTCCATCATGAGAGTCATGTTGATGAAAGCCTGACATCTGATCTGGTTTAGCCCCTTCGTCAGAAATGAGGGTAAGAGTATGGCAGGCAGAGACAAGTGTGTGAAGAACTTCTGTAGGAGAAGATGATTCTTTTGTGGGGCTCCAGAGGGCAGCACATGGAGGACAAAGAAGTGTCCCTGCTGGAAAGGGGAAACTTGGAGTGGGTGGGACCCTGGGGGTTAGGGCCTGATGAGCATTTGGAGAAGTAGGAATATTAACCAGAGATCACCAGTGAGTTTCAAGTGAGGGAATGGTATGTACAAATGTCTTTTTTAAAAAATAAACTTAATTTTTAAAGAATGGATTTACAGAAAATTTGCAAAAATTGTACAGGGAATATCCATATAGCCTGTGTTTGGTTTCTCCTATTACTAGTATCTTACATTACAATGGTACATTTGTTTTATCCTAATGAACCAATATGTTGCTATTAACTGATGAAAATCCATTGATTATTCATATTTTGGTGTCATTGCTGCTGGGCTTTCTCAACTGACAGCAAAGAAATGTATGTGTATATATTACTCTGTATATATACACATATTTACTAATATTTTTGTATATATACACCTATATCTATATTAAGTTAAACATGAGTTTAAACTTGCTATAGACTGAATGATTGTGTCTCCCCAAAATTCATGTTTTGAAGTCTAATCCCCAATGTGATGATATGTGGAGGTGAGGCCTTTCAGAGGTGATTTGGTCATGAGGGTGGGGTCCTCATGGATAAGATTTTTGAACTTATAAAAGAGACCCAGAGAGCTCTCTTTCCGTTTCTGCCATGTGAAAACACAGCAAGAAGGTTGCCATCCAGGAACCAGCTAGTAGGCTCTCATCAACGGAATCTGCCAGGGCCTTGATCTTGAACTCCTCAGCCTCCAGGACTGTGAGAAATAGATCTCTGTTGTTTATAAGCCACTCAGTTTAAGGTATTTTGTTATAGTAGCCAGAGTGGGCTCAGACAGTACTGAAGACTCCACCTCTCATTCATTACCACAGGGATCATTCTAGCATCTTTCCATGCTTATCTGTAAGCTCCCACTCCAACAGTGAAAACTTGGTTCACACCATCTGCCATCTATGAATCAACTGGTCCATTCCATTGGACATGCAAAGCAGGATCAGATTTGTCAACCTATATTCCCATGGGATACAACTTCATCAACTAGAGTATGGAGCAAATGGATGACTTCTTCTGCCTTAAGGTTTACAATCTAGTTTCTAAGCCATGGACAATTTCTGTGTTGAAAGTAGCTCTCTGCTATGTGGAGAAGAAATTTAAACAGAGTAGAAAAATCAGTGGAGAAGCTAAGTCCAAGAAATAATGGTGATTTGGCTTAGGATAAATAAGAACAAATATTTATTAAGTTATTACTAGCAAGCTCTATATAAAAGTTAGTTATTATATTTGTGTACCATAAGCTGTTCCAAGTACTTTATGAGCCTTAACTCATTGCATCTTCACAACCACTAGTGAGCTATACTATACTGACCCCATTTCATAGATGAGGAAGCTGAGGCACAAATTTATAACGTGCTCACTATCACATTGCCAACAAGTGTTGGAGCTAAGATTCACATTCTCACAGTCAGGTTGCAGGTCCTGAGCTCTTAACCAGTTTCAGTTATTACTGTCAGTCAAAATATCCAGACCCTTGACTATATGAACACAGTTAATTTCTCATTTACTTATTGTAAAGTAGTAATACACTGTTAGTACTAGAGTAGTACAGTATAGGATCAACATCCTTGACTGGAAAAAAATTACATCAACAACCACAACAGCAAGAAAGCAAGAAGGAAGGAAGGAAGGAAGGAAGGAAGGAAGGAAGGAAGGAAGGAGGGTGGAAGGGAGGAACGGAAACTACTTAAACCCAAAGTGATGGAGAACCACTCGCTTCATTGAATGGAATGCCATGTTGCTGAGCCTTCTGTCATCTGTGGGCTGCAGACGTAGATGGACATAATCCAACAGCTGTGAGCTCTAATGGCTCCTGCTGGACTGACAGAGGTTGTTGTTGGTGTGGGGGGCATGCAGATGTAAACTACATTTTGAATTCATGAAAGCATTTCAGGCACTGGTTAAGTGGTTCCTAACCAAGAAAAAAACATTTTCATGCATATTGCAAATCCTAACTCTTTAAAATAAAGAAGTCATTGATAAAAAATGAAATATAGTTCTAATAAAAATCTACTCAAATGATATGAAAAAGTCTTTTGTAGGAAGTCTGTGCCTATTTATATTTGTGAATCAGTTATCACATATCCCTCAGGAAATCAGAACAATTGTTCTGCATACTGAATTTTACCATCACAGGCCAAGTTTGGTTTCAGATACTGCTGTGTACAGTTGAGGGCATATTTTGCCATCCTCATAATCAAATAAAGTGCATCGATTTCTAGGGTCTCTTAGTGCTAATGTCCTCTCATGTTCACACATAATTTCAAGTAGGAGCTGGAATCCTAAGTATCCTCTGATTTAGAGCAGGAATGGGCCATACTTAACACAAAGCAAGTGGGCGAGGTCACTCCCAACAACTCTGCTTTAGGTGAAGTTATAATCTGATTTTGATCCTGAGACATAAAGCTAGTGGCCTATTTTTTTAGTAAAGTCATCTTTTGTGGTAGACATTGGGGTCACTACCTAGACCCTGGGTTCAGAGGCATCTGAATGTGAAGCTCCAGGGCAGAAATATGTCTTGTTTCAGTGTTTTATATCCTTCGGGCTCAATATGGCTCTCTTTCATGGTGGGTATTCAATGAAATGCAGATATCCATTCATGTCAACAACTGACTCACAGAATGAATGGGTAGAATAGAAAACTCTTTCCATCTCTAACCATGTACCTCTCTTTCTTTTGTAGCCTATAGGAGAGGAGCCCAGAAAACTGATAATTTTCATGTAGAGCTCCAGAGGAAGTTAGCCATCATAGAATCTTAGGCTTGAAGAGAGAGGAAACCCTTATTTTACACACTGATTGATACAACAGAACTCATTTCCCCCAAATCCCTCATTTTATGCTGAATACATGGGGATTTACGTGCTTTTTCCTAAGTCATTGCTTGTTTGGGGAGAAATGGTCAAACCACGTGCCCGGGGAAGAGAGTTGAAATACCACACTGAGCTGGAGCTAGAATCAGTACCCTGGTTGCTCAGGTTAGAGGCAACAGACTGGGTTCCTTAGGGAAGAGGTTACGGCTTATCCATTTCATGTCCTGAGTCATTTAGAATCAAGTCATTTAGTCTAGTGCTCTTTCCACATTTTTAAAATGAATTTATTTTTATTTTAGTTTAGTTTTTGTGATTCTTGCCTTTTTTTAAAGATTTATTTGGGAGGGGTCAGAGGTAAGGGGAGAGAATCCTTAAATAGACTCTTTGCTGAGCACGGAGCCTAACACTGGGCTTCATCCCAGGACCCTGAGATCATGATTCGAGCTGAAATCAAGTCAGATACTTAACCAATCGAGCCATCCAGGTGCCCCTTGTGACTCTTGCTTGAAACAAAGTGAATTTATTTTTTATTTTATTATTTATTTATTTATTTGACAGAGAGAGAGAGAGATTACAAGTAGGCAGAGAGGCAGGCAGAGAGATAGGGAGAGGAGGAAGCAGGCTCCCTGCTGAGCAGAGAGCCCGATGTGGGCCTCGATCCCAGGACCCTGAGATCATGACCTGAGCCGAAGGCAGAGGCTTTAACCCACTGAGCCACCCAGGTGCCCACAAAGTGAATTTAATATAGGTGTTTTCTGTTTTTACTATGCTCAGCTGGTTACATAGGGGAAAGTGTGCTCCCCTTCTCTCCTGTAAAATTACTTATAAACTGTTGTCTTTTGTGTGGCCTCAAGGCAGTGCTGAGAAACACAACACACCTCTTATTTTCTTATGCTCTATACCATCTTTGGTTCTCAATATAAGGAAATTAATATGCACTTGGTGATCTAAGAATTGTGTCATTGGCTTTGGATAAACCCTTCCTAGCTCTTCACTGTGCTATTTTAAAATGATGTAATTACTTGGAATCAGTTGTGGGAAGGCTGTACTTTTTTTTTTCTTAAGACTTGGAAGCTGTAGTTGATAAATGGTAAAAACAAAACAAAGCAAGAAACTCCCAAACACTGCCTTTCTACCTTTATCCTCAATTTCCAACATCAGTTATCTCTCTGATAGCTAAATTCTATAGAGAGCTTAATTTATGTGGGAAAAGGTAGCAGGAACAATTACTTTATAGATAGTCTTGCTCCCTGACAAGTGCAGCTCAAGGCCGGTCTGCCCCAGGCAGAGGGGTGTTGCAGCTAGTTATTATTACCTTCATTTAGCATCTACTGGATGGTCACTCAATGTGGTCAAGGAGATTAATAAAAAGGTAAGATATTTAATAAGAGGTAAGAGATCAAATATTCATCAGTGGAACTCCTTTACATGTTTTCAACCATTTCTCTTCAGATCCTTTTTCTTTTGGGTAATTTGTTGAGCTGCTTTTTCTGGACCAGAAGTGCTAGGACTTCCTGAAGTTCACACACTCTTTCCCTTTCCACCCACCGCTCCCTCATAAATGTGTCCTGAGCCCAGGCCTCATAGGGGCTTGGAATCCTGCCCATAATCTTGTAACACCCATTGTTCCCTTCCTTACCTGTATCCATTTATTATCCTTTCAGTCACAAGGAAACAAAAATTCCCTCCTAAAGAGGCTCAAACAATATGCAGATTAATGCATAATCTTAAACATATTGAGAGTCCCAAGGTAGAGTGAATGCAGGCAACGTTGATTCAGTGACTGTGTAATGTCATTGAGGACTGGGGTCCCTTCTATCTTTCCTTCCTTCCATCTTCAGGGTCCTCATCTTGTCCTATAATACTTGTTGCTTTCATAGTCTTGTCTACAGAGGGTGTGGTATAGAGGCTAAGCTTGGGCTTGGGTTCAAATCCCAACTCTACTACCTAGAGAGTTATACTTTAGTCTCTTCATATGCAAAATAGAGGAAAATCAAGGAACTAAGCCCACTTGTTTGCTATGAGGAATAAATGCTCTATGAGTTATCATCTTTAAAATTAGAGTTTAACTACATAATTCCAGACTTCACACCCCAGCCCAGCAATGTACAATGGAGGAAAGAAGGATGGTTCACCCCAGTGTCTTTGTCTAAGGCCACTGTCAATCTGTAGGATACCTTAGTACTAATTAGCAAACATGTCTTCCCCCTGGAGTAGCTTTGAGAGCTGAGAGTGATTTGTATGTGTTAGACAACAGCGCTTCCCGCCTGTGTGGGTTTAGCCCAGTGCCCCACATCTGGGTGATCTGATGCTGCCTTTGTAAAGACAAAATGTTCTTTCTCTGGGTAGGTGGCATTCTACATTGTTCATGGCCTGGTGATCAGAACCCATCTGGGCCCATCCTCAATTCTCTGAGAATACCAGGGCAGAAAATGTGAAAGAGACTTGAAGGGCCATGCAGTGATCTGCAAAACCTCTGAATATGCATTTCCAAATGCTGCTTTCACAAAACAGTAGCTATAATTTATGAATATCTACTATGTGTTAGGCATTGCTCTAGATCCTTTATATAAATCACATCTAATTTTCACAGTAATCTGGCAAGATATATTTTATTATACCCACTTTGCATATAAGGGAGAGAGATATTGGCTGGGGGCTAGGGTGGGGGGAGCACGGTGGAGATTTGAGGCTTAGGTGACCAGAAGTTGAGACTAGGATACAGTTATTAAGAAAGGCCAGCTGGCATGATAGAAATCACTTCTATCTGAACAAAAGGCAGAGTTAATAGGGCCATTAAGTCATAGGCCAAGAAGTTTTGTAAACTTCAGAAACCTCTGTAAAATATTTGTAGAATGTTTACTTATTATTTTATTAAGGAAACTTTTAGCCTATTAAGATTTGCTTTATGGTCTGAATAACTAAATTTGTTCTGAATATGTTTTAAAAGAATGTGTGTTTGGCAGTTTTTGAGTGCATTGTTTTATATAAGCCCATGACACAGTGTGTTTATTGTGGAAATAAAAACTTCCATGTCCTTACTGATTTTTGCCTGCTTGTTCTATGACTGAGAGAGGTGCATTAAATCCGCTATGATTTTCTGACTTACATTTTGATGCAGATTCCCAGTTGCCCATATCATCACACGTTCTTTGAAAACATGTTAACTTGCGTGTACTGTATTTCTCTGTGTGTATATGCCATGATATATTAATCAGTATTTGGATATGTGTATAAATTTTGTTTTGTTCAAACACCCCCAGTTTGTCCCACATTTAAAATGCTAGGAGAGAAGAAAGGAATATTATATCCATATGTTTGCAATTATTTCAAGGGAGAGTGGGATCTGGGGACATATTCCGGAATTTAGGGCCTCTTTGGGGGCCTTGCTGCCTTCCTCCTAAACTTTGTAACCCTGACTAATGACCAACCCTCGTGAGAGTAACACACACACACACACACACAGCCAAGACATCTTGGCAGCAACAGAAACAAATTTATAAAATATATATCTGTACATTATAAGCACATTTATAACATATAAAAAGTATTATAAGTATATATACAAAGTATATATCTTTAGGGTATCTTTAGGGTAAAATGACATTCAGGTAATTGGTTCCGAGGACAGAAAGCATATAACAGTTTATCAATCTAACCATGTTTCCAAGTCTAAGCTATTTCCCAGCCTGCTTTTCTAAGAATGCCACATTAGTTTTTTAGTTCAAATAGGAACTATTCTCAGTTAAAACTGACCAAGAAATTTACATCTTCTGATCTTCAGGATCTCCACCTATATTAAAACCGCTGACCTTTCTCCTGATGTTATTCTCCACTCTACCTAGAGCCTCTGGTGTTATTTTTCTCTTCAACTCATGACCGTGTTAGTTTTTTCCCAGAGAAGTCAGAGTCATGTCTTGCTTTCACCTAAAGAGCAAACTGCTCACACACCTCAACAGAGGCAGTGAACAAGGCTGCTGGGACAATGCCATACAGTCTATATGCCACAACAAAAAACTAATGATCTATATCGGCAATAAGAAGACGTGCATGATAAATGCTGGGGCAGGAAAATATGTGGGTACAAGATAATATGGACTTCTTTGGAATGAGCATAAATTGTTTTGTAATGCTCCATTTTAGACTCCCTTGGAATGAGAGACTCAGCAGCAGCAGCGCCCCCTCTTGGGTAGAGATGGAAGAGCCACAGAGGAACCCAGACTCCCCAGGGCAAGAACAAGGATGGTTAGCCCCTCCGCAGGCTCACTCTCTACTAGGATTACCATATATTACTTTTGTGAGGATAAAATAAAATAAAATAAAATAAAATAATAAAATAAAATAAAATAAAATAAAAATATTTTTATAAAAATAAAATATTTATTTTATGTATTCTAGTACATATAAAGCACTGAGAAATAAAGTAAGATGGTTCGTGGCATATAGGAAAGTTTCCTGAGAAGCTACATTATTTTATTTTTGTAGAAAATGTGGATCTGGTTTGGTTTTCCCCAGCTGTTCTGAAAGAGTCATGACACGTTAAAACAAAAGGTACAGGAAGATTGACAGGGTTGGAGAAAGCACCTATTTCTTTAACATCTCCTAACATTTGAGAGAATGAGAGAATGAGAGAAAAGGAAAGATTTAGGTGCACAGCTTGCAGAGTGAAGGAAGAAGCGTGCTTTTTGTCACCGGGGGGTTTTAGGCTTCCACGGCCCTGCGCACCTGTTGCAGAGTCCTCGACTTGTTCTGTGCCAGCTGTTCCCCCGGCCATGTCTTTCCCTTCTTCACATAGAAGGGTGGCCTTGGGGGACTTCTGGGCAGATGTTTCTTCCTTCTGTGGTTTCCTCAGGGCCCGATTTTTATCTTTGAAAATTCCTTTCATTTATGCATGACACCAAAGGACAGGGATTGTCTCCAAGCAGGGACTTTAAAATGCAAAATACATCTTCATCCAGCTCTAGAGGCCCAAAGCCCTTGACAGGAGGTGGCCATGATCAAGGTGTGGTTGCTGTCTGCAGGCTCTGGTCAGGAAGACAGATGGGCTGGGCTCTGTTGGAACATTCTATACCTGACGCTACCCTTAAAGACCTACTCCCCATGTGCCCCGTGGGAACTGGAGGGCCTTGCCATTATTATCTCAAAGGGTGACAAAGGATTTAGCTTAAAAAATGCTTATTTTAGGGCGCCTGGGTGGCTCAGTGGGTTAAAGTCTCTGCCTTCGGCTCAGGTCATGATCTCAGGGTCCTGGGATCGAGGCTCGCATCGGGCTCTCTGCTCAGCGGGGAGCCTGCTTCCTCCTCTCTCTGCCTGCCTCTCTGCTTACCTGTAATCTCTCTCTGTCAAAATGAATAAATAAAATCTTTAAAAAAATGCTTATTTTATTTTAAGTGCTTCGTATGCACTTGACACAATAATAGCAATAATTTATATTTTGGGATGCCTGGGTGTCTCAGTTGGTTAAGGGCGAGCTTCTTGACTTTGGCTGAAGTCATGATCTCAGGGTCATGAGATGGAGCCCACTGAGGACTTGGCTTGGGTTTCTCTCCCTTCCCCTTTGCCCCTCCCCTTGCTTGTGATTTCTTTCTCTCTGTGTCTCAAATAGCAAACAAACAAACAAATAAAATCTTTAAAAATTATATCTTATCTGCTTTAATTCTCACCAAAAAAAATCCTATGTGGTAGTCCGGATATTCTGAAATCAGAAAGGGCATCTGTGGCGGGGCTAACCATCCTCACACCTGCTCTGGGAGCATGGACTCCTCCGTGGCTAAACCATCTATGCCCCAAAGGGGGCGCTGCTGAGAAAGGCGGTCTCAGCGCCCATGGTCGTCCTTGGATTGTGCAGCTCAGTGTTCGGGTCTTCAGGTGCAACCAGAAGGTGGAGAGAGATGAGCAGCAGAGGTTGGGAAGCAGAGGTTGGGAAGGTTGACGAGCTGACTTCAGCGTACACGGAGGGAGTGGCTGACATCCTAGGAGATGAGGAAGCCCTTCTGGCCTGCCTGTTCCTTTTCCCTCCTGGAGTCCTCCTTCCTCCCCGCCCTCTATTTCCTCCACTCCTCCCTCCCTCTTTCCCGTGTCTACTCAAAAATGTATTTGATAAGCTCGGCATTCTAAGTTTTACTAACTAAAAGCAGGCCTCATTAGAACTAGCTGAGTTCTTCATCCTTAGATCTCTAGATTGTTCGATGTAACTCTCTGGCCTTCTTGGGCTGCTCTCTCTAATCCTGCATTACCTGCCCTTCAACTACCAAGAGTAAGAGATAGGAAACCAAGGGCATTTGGGAAGCTGAAAAGTTTTTTTTTTTGTCTTCCAATTTGGTCAGGGATGAAGAATCAGTGGGAAAATCTTTTGAGCATTTGTTTGCTTCACAGACAAAAGAGCCTCCAATCAATTGTAGGGACTCAGCGGGGTAGCTTCCCTTGGTTTCATTCTGGTGTTCCAGTGGCCCTGCTTCAAAGGCTGAGGATGTGTCTGGTTTAAAAATTAGTTTCTGAATTTTTTTGCAGTGGTTATGTTTGAAATAGGTTCATTCTCTCTCATTTTCTTTTTAGTGTTTCCAGGGTGGTTGTAGATTTTTTCACTGCTAAATATGAAATGGAGTAAAGAGAAGAAGAGAAGACTCAGGAAAGGTAAAGACAAACAGAAGCAAGCACTAGCCACCCACCCTGGCCAGACGGGGTTTCTCAGACTGCACGCCCCACCCATCGCAGAGCCTCCCTGTCGCTGCCTTGATGCTCAGGGCCAGGGGACAGTCATATTCCAGAAGACACAGCTGAAAGACTTGGAGCTGAGACTCGCTGTTCAGCTCACTGGTAGCCTGCCCCCTGAAGCAGTCTGTAGCATCTGCTGGTGTGAGATGGCCACTCTCTTGGAGAGCCTGGCGGAGTGCAAGGAGGTGACATGTGTGGACACTGCACCTCTCATTCCCTGCATGAGTACTTATCATCGTCTCTCCCTCTTCCCCACTTCCGTGGTTTTCTCTAATTCTTTAAGAAGGAAATGAACAGCCAGGCAGTGGAGAGTGTCACACAGATTTGGGCAGTTGTCATTCTTACACAGTCTGTACCTCTTCAGGCCTGAGCTCATGATCGCTAAGATTACAGGGATTGGACCTGGAATCCTTGGAGCCCTTAAATCTCTGGTACTAGGATTCCAAAGGGATGTACTGTCTGAACAAAGTGCGTTCTAATACCCAAGAGAAGCTTTCAGAAGGAAGTGAGTTTAATTCTCCAGGACTTTGTGGAAGGGAATGATGTGGTTGTGGAAGGGAGAGGGGGTATGTTTTCAAGTGAAGATGAATTCAGAGTCTAGATATTCCTGGCTCAGCTTTCCTTTCTCTGTAGGATGTGCAGCCTCTCAGAGATTTTAGGGGACTCCATCCCTAATCCCTTCTAGGCAGGCTGTACAATGAGAAATGGGTGATTCATTGTTCTCTGAAATTTTGAATAATAATAATTGGCCATAAGATTAGCTTTGGTTATACCTCTCCAAATGTATTATTACATTTTTATACATATATAGATAGCATAGATATGTATTTATTTATCTATATGTAATATAGATATAAATATATAAATATAATATAAATATATAATATTAATATAGAATATAATATATAATATATATCTATATTCATTATATATATTTATATTTGAATGTGTATTTCTATTTATTATATATTTATATTTAAAATATATTTATATTTATTTTATGTTTTTATATTTTATATTTATATATAGTACATATATGTACATTAAATATATATATTTACTTATAAATATATATCTACACTATATATGTATCTATAATATATATGCTAAATGTATATCTTTAATGTACATATAAGTGCTATAGATAGTTATACTATATATTATATATTAATGTTGTTATGAATTATTTTAAAAAGCATTCTATTGATGGGGAGGATAGTATAAAACATCTCAGCAGGCTTTTTATGACACTTGAACCATCTGATGAAAATAAAAAGTTCACCAATGTTTCTTAATTGATAAAAAATCAACATTACAAATGGAGATTAGTTGCATGGTCATTATAAACAAATTAGGAGCCATAAATTAACTGGATACTTTCCTCACACTATTAAATCTTCCACTCAATCTTTCTACAATCTCTTCATACCTAGTAAATGTCATTACCTGATACAAACCTTTGCCGAGATTGTTGTTGTTGTTGTTAGTTTTAGAGTAATAATACGGATGAGCTACATGATACATTTCAGCAGGAAAAAACAAGTTAGGCAGTTTCCTAGTGATGACCTCAAAGCATAAAATTGTTTCAGTGCAGAATCCTTTTTTTTAAAGATTTTATTTATTTATTTGACACACAGAGAGAGATCAGATCACAAGTAGGCAGAGAGGCAGGCAGAGAGCGAGGAGGAAGCAGGCTCCCCGCGGAGCAGAGAGCCCGATGCGGGCCTCGATCCCAGGACCCTGAAATCATGACCTGAGCCGAAGGCAGAGGCTTTAACCCACTGAGCCACCCAGGCGCCCTCAGTGCAGAATCCTAATGGAAATTTTTCCCTGTAGAATGTACTGGAAGAAATCACCTGGAAATGATCACCAGAATGATACCGTTTGGACTTCCATTTGATTCAAATCTGGGTGTTGTATGTTACTGATGAATCACTGAATTCCATCTACATCTGAAACTAATAAAAAATTTAAATTATAAAATACATCATAATAAAAAAGAGCATGTAAACTAAAATAAAGCAAATATCAAAGGGCGCATGACCCAGGGTAGAAAGAGCACAGTCTTTAGACATCTCCCCGGGGCTCCTCATCATTGTTTTCCCATCTCACCCCCACAGCAAGTTGACTGCTGTCTTATGTCTGGTTTTAACCACTCCCTTACTTTAAAAAAGTGAGATACCACCTTACACCAGTCAGAATGGTTAAAATCAACAAGTCAGGAAACGACAGATGTTGGCGAGGTTGCAGAGAAAGGGGAACCCTCCTACACTGTTGGTGGGAATGCAAACTGGTGCAGCCACTCTGGAAAACAGTATGGAGATTCCTCAAAAAGTTGAAAATGGAGCTACCCTACGACCCAGCAATCGCACTACTGGGTATTTATCCTAAAGACACAAAGGTAGTGTTCCTCAGGGGCACGTGCACCCGAATGTTTATAGCAGCAATGTCCACAATAGCCAAACTATGGAAAGAACCTAGATGTCCATCAACAGATGAATGGATAAAGAAGATGTGGTATATATATACAATGGAATACTATGCAGCTATCAAAAGAAACGAAATCTTGCCATTTGCAACGACATGGATGGAACTGGAGGGTATTATGCTGAGCGAAATAAGTCAATCAGAGAAAGACAATTATCATATGATCTCTCTGATATTAGGAACTTGAGGGTCAGGGCAGGGGGTGGTCGGGGGTAGGGAGGGAAAAATAATGAAACAAGATGGGATGGGGAAGGAGACAAACCATAAGAGACTCGTAATCTCACAAAACAAACTGAGGGTTACTGGGGGGTGGGAGGGTAGGGATAGGGTGGATGTGTTATGGACATTGGGGAGGGTTTGTTCTTTGGTGAATGCTGTGAAAGATGTAAGCCTGATGATTCACAGACCTGTACCCCTTGGGCAAAGAATAAAAATAAAATAAAATAAAATGTTTTTAATACCTATTCATGTATCTCCAACCAATATCTTATCACTTTGAAAAAATTGAGTAATAATTACTTATCAAGCTTTGTAATTGAGAAGCAATTTGGCCAGGATCAGATGAAAGTTGGGGGGAAAATTACTGTGGCAAACGTGGGACCTAGAAGACCTTGTCTCTGAGAATGACTAAGAGTGTCTGTCCAAGAAGCACGCAGATGAGGTGGTCAGTCCTGGAAGTCCTCATATCCTGCAGGTGGAGCATCATGCTGGCTTTGGTGTGGGCTGGGAACTGAACATGGGGCAGAACCAGGGTAGGAGAGGTGCTGCTTTGCATGGTTCTGCTTCCAAGCTCCCTGTGGCCTCTTTCTACTTCTCTGGTGTTATCAGAGCAGAGCCTTTGGTGAGGTAAAAGGAGCATTTGCAGGTATGTACTCTGGCGTGCTACCCCTCAACAGGTGGGTCTCTCCAGTAAGCCCCATGGACTCTCCATCTGAAATAAGGTGTTATTTTGGGACATTCTCGCCCATCCTCCCAGGAATTACCTTGACCTTCTCCTGTAGTGGATTCCTTGTGTCCTTTATCCTGTGTCTTTCTTTCCCTTGGATTTTCCTCCCATTTTGCTGAAGCACATTCTGAAGTGGCTTTTTAAGAAAAGGTCCAAGGGTGAAATATTTTTTTGAGGTCTTGTAGGTTTGAAAAATATTTCTACTCAATCTTTATACTTTATTGATAGTTTGGATACGGATTTAGAGGTTAGAAATAATTTTCCTTCAGTGTCTTGATGGGTTGCTCCTTGTTTTCAAGTTTGTTGATGAGAAATGCAAAGTCGTTTAACTCCTAATTCTTTCTATATAAATTGTTCTTCCAACCACTGCTGGAAGATTCTAGAATTTCCTCTTTGGTTCCAGTATTTTGAGATTTCATAATGGCATTTCCTGTTATTTTTTTACTTTATGTATTTTGCTGACATGTGGTGGGCCCTTTCAGTAATAGGAAACATTCTTGAATTATTTAAGTCATGATTTCGTTTCATGTATAGTCTCTGTTCTCTCTTTCTGAAGTGCCTATTGTTTGGATATTGGACCTCCTGATCTGGTCCTCTGGTTTTTCACTTGGTTTTTCTTTCAAGTTCCCATCTCTTGTCCCCCTTTTTGGGAGAGTACTTTGACTTTGTCCTCTAGCTCTCCTGTTGTGTTGTTATTTTGTGCTTTTACTTGTCAAGTGCTTTTCAAAATGCTTCTTATTGTTCCCAGAACATTTTTTTATAATATTTTGTTTTTGTTTCATGGGTGCAGTGTCTTATTTTGTATCTTTGATGATATTAATATTTTTATTCATATTTTCTTTGCAGCACCTCTCATATCCATTTGCTTTTCTCAGCTTGCTTTTAGTTCTATTTTCTATGTAAGGAGGTCTCATGAATCTGGTAACTTTTGCTTGTCTGTTCATGATTAAGAGGGAATTGAAAAGCCTATCACGGGGTGCCTGGGTGGCTCAGTGGGTTAATGCCTCTGCCTTTGGCTCAGGTCATGATCTCAGGGTCCTGGGATCAAGCCCTGCATTGGGCTCTCTGCTCAGCAGGAAGACTGTTTCCTCCTCTCTCTCTTCCTGCTTCTCTGCCTGCTTGTGATCTTTCTCTGTGTCAAATAAATAAATAAAATCTTAAAAACAAAAGTCTATCAAAGCCTTGAGTGCATGGCAATGACTTACTGATTTTGAATTTATTGCAGGGTAATCTGGGTGGCCCATTTGTTACATCTTTCCTGATTAGGATCTGTAGAAAGGATTCTTTAATTCTCGTGTCTCAGGGCTAAAGAACTGGCTTCCAAGCATTGTAGGAACTGAAAAGGGAACAGGAACTAGGCATCTTAAATTTGGCTCTCAGTACACATGTGATTATTTAATCTTGTTTTCTTTATAGGACCAACCCCTTTTATTGTGAGACATCATTCATTTCAGATGTTCCTGGTTTAACTCTCTCTAGAAAATACAGCTCTAAACTTTTGTTGGTAGGATTAGGTATGTTATTCAAAGGAGCATGAAATAGGAAAGGTGAGCCAAGGGCTAGTGGCTTATCCAAAAGCTCTTATCCACTCTCCTTATTTTATTCATACCATCCCTCTTCTCCTCACCTTGTCCCTAGTTTTGCTTCCTGTCTTTCTGTATCTTTTAAGGAATCTGATGTATAAATTGGATTATATCCTAGCTTTCTCTTCTGGAGGGTTTGTGTTTTGTGCTCTTGGGCTGCCAAGCCAATTATCATGCATCCATCTGTTGCTGTTGGCTCTTCCTGTGTTCTTTTAACCTTCAGTGAGCATGTCTTAATTTGTGTGTGTATGTGGTTTTACAGAGTTTTTGGAAGGGAGCAAAATTGGATGCATATGTTCAATTAACTGTCATTTTTAAAAAAAGATTTTATTTATTTATTTTTCAGAGAGAGAGAGAGAGAGAGAGAGAGAGAGAGAGAGAGAGAGAGCCCAAGCAGGGGGAGCTGCAGGCAGAGGGAGAGGGAAAAGCAGGCTCTCTACTGAGCAGGGAGCCCCATGCAGGACTTGATCCTAGGACCCCGGGATCATGGCCTGAGCCAAAGGCAGTCGTTTAAATGACTGAGCCACCCAGGTGCCCCTCAGTTAACTATCTTAACACAGAAACTGGACTGCAGTTTTAAAAGGACAATTCATTTTATTTATGTCCTATAAAAACCATAGTTTAGGGTAGAAAAAAATTTTCAACTTTATATACTCTAATGCCCTCATTTTATGTATGAAAACATTATCTCCAACAAGTAAATAGCTTGTCTAAAACCACATGGACAGTTTGTGTTAGGGCTCAGACTTACAGAAAAAAATAAATCAAGCTTTAATTTCTAGATTGTCCTAATGTCTGAAGTTGCTAATGTATCAAGATTTAGCTTCTTCTGTAGATTTCCTGAGCACAGTATGTGAAAGGTGATAGGAGGATCATGAGTTGTAGAGGCTGAAACTTTGTCCTATAGGAAATTATGGTGTTTACCAGACCACAGTAATGTAAATAGATAATGGGACCTCTCCAAAACTAAACAAATATTGGATATAATCCAGGAACAGATAATTAATTTGGATTATGAAAACACAGATGTAAGTCTATATCTAAGCCAATGACTACAGAATTAACATGAAGGAAAAATAAACCCTAAGTTTTTAAAATGTTCACAAACCATGGTATGTGCAGAGTACCTCCCTCTATTCTTTTTGTTTTTCCTTTGATTTTTGAGACCTCCCTTCCCTATCCTCCAGGGCCTCAATATCCCTTGTTTTCCAAGGCTCTTCTAGTCCTAATGTGCTGGGTTTCCTTTACCTCCTGTGTGTTCTCCCACCTACCTACCTTTCATTTCATTAACAAAACAAAACACTCCAATTGTGTTGAGATATATTTCAAAACAGACTTTCTGCATAATCAACTAACTCTTCTTTGAAAATCTTTTGTTATAATTCTCAGTCCCTGAAGGATGGGACATCGTAATAAGCATGAGGGCAATAGGATTCTTGTTGCTGTCTGTTGTGAGTTATGTGATTGGCCTAGCCATGACAGGTCTCTCCTTTTCCTGATTTGCAAAGTGATCTTTGCAGCATGATTCTTCAATTATTTTAAACAAATAATTATTGGTTATGTAGAGTTAATAATCAATGGAATGGATTTCTAAGTTGACATTTTACTCTGTTGTAGAGGCCGGGGTGTTTGGATTTAGGGCTGTGGGAAGGAAACTACAAAATCCCAATATTTAGGTCATTATCTTTCCTCCAAAAATGGAGACCATCCAAAAATCTGAGGTGCAATGGAGTAGGTGTGATTTTGTGGCTGCAAAAACCCATGAGATAGGGGGAGTGGCAAGATGGCGGAGGAGTAGGAGACCGATTATCATCAGGTCCCAGGAATTCACCCAGAGAGCTATCAAACTATTCTGAACACCTACAAATTCTACCTGAGATCAAAGAGAAGAAGAGCAACAATTCTTGGAACAGAAAATTGACCACTTTCTGGAAGGTAGGACGTGCGGATAAATGAATCTGAGGCGACAGGAAGATAGACCCGGGGGGAGGGGCCGGTTGCCGGCAAGGGAGCAAGCAGCGGAGCATAGACTCAGAACTGTTAGAAGTTGGCTCCACTGAGGGACGTTGCCGCAGAGACCAAGTGGGGGGTGAAGCCCCTGAAGGGACAGTGTGGTCTGAGGACCCATGGGGACAAAAAAAGACCAGGGGTGTCTGAGCGCGACTGAACTCCCAGGTATCAGAGAGAGGCCAGTGAGAGAGACGGAGCTGAGCTGAGGCATCTCTCATCTCGGTGATACCTTGGGCTGTGATCTGAAGCACAGCCGGGCCACTGATCTGTGAGCGGGGACCCCACGGGCGGCAGACCCGGAGAGACCCCCTCCTTCCTCCTCCAGGAGCAGTGGCGCAGGAGCAGCTGCAGGAATCTGCCGGGTTCAGAGATTCTAAACGTGGCCGTGCCAGAGACAGAGACACTCGGTCACAGGCCAGGTGAGCTCGGAGCATGGCCAGAGACCAGGAGATGGGAGGGGCAGCTTTTCTCTGAGGCGCACTGAGGACTGAGGCCCCAGGCTCTCGGCTCTTTTGGGTTGGAGACTGGGAGCTGCCATTTTCAGTCCGGTCCTCCAACGAGGTATGGAAAGCGTTCAGGGAACAAAAGCTCCCGAGAGCAAACCTGAGCTGATTACTTAGCCTGGCCCCTGGCGAGGGTGGTGGGAATCCACCTCAGGCAGAGACACTTGAGAATCAC
>LNAC01000791.1:631134-672836 GCA_002007465.1 Ailurus styani | reverse complement strand
ATATATATATATATATATATATATATATATATATATATAAGTAAGTTCATATCAAAGTGTATGAATACTAACCCAATTCTTACCCATTTGTAATGTTTTTACATATTATTTAAACTTTATATTTTACGTAGTTTCTAAGCATAGTAAAACATTTTAGTAAAATGCATGAAATCATTATAACAATATAAATGTAACCCTAATGATAGTTTTTGAAATCATCTACCTGGATAAGAGTTCCAGCTTTAATTTTACAGGCTGTGTGATGTTAGTTTCAGTATCTATAAAAGATATAAACTTACTTCATGGAATTAATGTAATTATTAAGCAATATAATATGTGTAAAGACAAAATATGTAAAATTTAAAGAAGATGTACTAGTCTTCTAAGGCTGCTGTAAAAATTGCCACAACACTGATGTCTTAAACCAAAGGAAATTTATTCTTTGACAGTTCAAGAGGCCAGAAGCCTGAAATGAAGGTGTTGGTAGGAATACCTTTCTGGAAGCTCTGGGGGAGAATCATTCCTTGTTTATAGTAGCTTCTGGTACCTGCCAACATTCTTTAGTTCTCTGTAACTGCATCACTCCAATTTCTACCTCAGTCTCTGTCTTCAGTTTGCCTTTTGTGTGTGCATGTGTGCACGTGTGTGTTCTCTCTCTGCCTCTCTCATTAGCACACATGTCCAGGATAATTTCCCATAATCTAATCCTTAATTTAATCATATCCCTGAAGACCCTTTTTTCCTATCACATAATATTTATAAATTCCAGACATTAGACCTGATGTCTTTGGGTGGCCATTATTCAGCCTAATACAGAAGAGTAAATATTCATAATTATTGTTCATTATGGGTGGTAGTTGTACTTGTAGTGGTCATGATAGTAATAAAAATGGTAGTACTATAAAAATAGTACATATTTAGAGACTCTTTAATTAGGACTCTTATAAGGAAGAATGATGAATGAAAAAGGCTCACTGTATGTGACTTTGCAAATCAGTACTATAAAGGGAAAAATTACATGAATCCCAAGATATCATCTAAGAATTAAATATTAAATATTTTGAGAGTTCTATTTATATTAAAAATAGTTCAAAAAGTGCAAGGAAAGGAGCTAATATTGTTGAATTCCTTCTCTGTCTCTGGCAGTATCTACCATGTAATAATAAGAAATGACAACAACTAATACTTATGGAGACACCGTTCTAAATACTTTTCATCTATTTACTCACTTAGCCAACCCTATGAAGTGCTATAATGATCCTTATTCTGCACTTGAGGAAACTGAAGCACAGATAAGTTGGCCAACTTGGTCAAGGTTGCTGAAAAATTAATGGTGGAGCCTATACTTGGAGCCAGGTACTCTGGCTTCAATTTCAAGTTCACAACTGCTTCATAATACTCCCCCCCATATACAACAGTCCCTATGTACTTTGGGGAAATTTTAATTGTTGTGTCTATAAAATGATAGGTGTAACATTTTTCTATATTTTCAAAAAGACTTGCAAAATGCTCAATGGAACAGTTTAGTTTCTCCCTCAAAGGGTTTGGGGGATTCCAGAACCTGTTCATCAAGCTGGATTCTATCTCTGCCTTCCCTGAGAAGTTTTCTTCACTTCCTTATCTTAGTCTCCTTCCTTTGCCCAACTTACTGCCATCTTTGGTCCTGGCTGAATAAAGATTTCCAGGGTGGATGCCAGGAAAATTGGGCTTATAGAAAGTCCATGAAAAGCCTTTCTCTGATAGTTAGGCATGACCCAGAGATTTCTTGGCTCTAAATGTGGACTTCACTATTTGGGCAGTAAAGCCTCCCTAAAATTTTCTTATCAATTGTCTCTGCTTAATTTATGTTGCTTTGAATTTAGAAAGTCTGCTTACAGGAGAATGCATACTGATAGATACAAAAAGGAAGCTCCATGATGGTGAAAGACACCAAAGAACATACATTTCTCATACAGTTGTATTATTCTTACAATGCATCTGCGTTTTAAATTCACCAACATTCACATGTACTTACTCTCATAGGTCACCTCTCCTCCTATGCCAAATGAATGGTCTTTGCTTCTTTCTAAGACGATGCGTGTCCTGGATCATGTCCCTTCTTACCTAGCCAATGGCAGCATGCTTGCAATTGTCTCCTATGTCTTCTGAATCATTAATTTGTCCTTTTCTATTACAATAGAAAAAATTAAATAAACATTCTATAGTTTCTTCAGTATGAAGAAATAAGTTTCCTTTGACCAACATCTCTCTCCTTCTCTAGCTATCTTATCTTCCTAGTTCTCTTCTCTCCTTTAGGAGCAAGGCTCCTAGAAGCGTCAGTTTTCATTGTGTCTGTGTGCTTTCCACCCTTTCTTTCTTAAATCAACTGCAGTTGATTTGTAACACTGACATTGCTCTTTTTAAGGTAACCAATGGCCATGACAAAGTCACCAAATCCAAAGGTCATCATGCCTCAGTGTTCGTTTTCCTTAATTTATCAGCAGTATTTGACACAGGTGATCAGTCCCTTTCTTTTTATATACTTTCTTAAACAGACTATGGGTCACGATTTATATTAGTCAGCTAGGGATTCTCTAAGGAAATACCACAGACTGGGGTGGCTTACACAGCAGAAATTTATTTTTCTCACAGTTCTGGAGGCTGGAAGTCCAAGATCACAGACTGGCAAGGTATAGTTTCTGGTGAGAGCTCTGTTTCTGGCTTGCAGATATTCACCATCTCTCTGTGTCCTCTGTGTCCTCAGACAGAGTATGAGAGACAGACAGACAAACAGAGAGAGACAGAGAAAAAGAGACACACAGAGAGAATCTTCTTATAAAGCCACTAATGTTAATGGATTAGGACCTACCCTTAGGATTTTATTTAGCATTAATTACCTCCAAAAGTCCTATCCACAAACATAGTTACATGGGGGATTAAGGCTCTAACATATAAATTTTGGGGGGAGGGCACAATGCAATCTAATGCCAATGGGGTCTTGGCACCCATGTTAAAATCAATTTGCCATAAATTTGAGGGTTTATTTCTGTGCTTTTATAAGTTTATTAATCTCCATATGGATTCAATATAAATGTGGCAGAGCAACTTTATGACAGCAGAGCTAATGTGAATGGAAACCCCTAAGATTTAAGCGGACATAGCCCACGTAATGACAGCTTTGTTTCTTCCTGCCATTGCTCACTATTAAAAAAAAAATTTGTAGGAGGGTATAACACATTTTTAAAATTTAAATATAATTGACATACATTGTCTTATTAGTTTCAGGTGTTCAACACAGTGATTTGATATTTTTATACTTTACAAAATGATCCCCATCATAAGTCTAGTTATCATCTGTCATTACACATATTTATTTAGTATTATTGATTACATTCCATATGTTGTGCATTACATCCCTATGATTAATTTATTTTATAACTGGAAGTTTGTAACTCTTAGTTCCTTTCACTTATTTTGCCCAACTCCCACCTGTTCTGGCAGCCAACAGTCTGTTTCTTATATCTGAAAGTCTGTTTCTGTTTTGTTTCATTTGTTTATTTTGGTTTTTAGATTGTACATACAGGTGAAATCATATGGTAGTTTTCTTTCTCTGACTTATTTCATATAGCATAATAACCTCTGCCCCATTAGAGTTGTTGCAAATGACAAGAATTTCCTTTTTTATGACTGTATAATATTCCATTATGTTTATGAATATACTACATCTTCCTTATCCATGCATCTATCAGTGAGCACTTTGGTTGCTTCCATATCTTGGCTGTTGTGGACAATGCTACAATGAACATAGAGGTGCAGATATCTATTCAAATTGATGTTTTGTTCTCTTTGGATAAATCTCCAGAAGTGGTATTGCTAGATTATATGCTAGTTCTATGTCTATCTCCCTTTCAAATTATTGATAACAAAAAATAACCTCTTTGGTTCATAATGGCAAACTGATTGGCTTTTACTTACATTATGCTAGGTTTACTGATTTGATTGTCTAAATGAATATTTGTTAAAATAGAAATTGACTCTGGTTCACAATGTGAAACATTGGCTTTTGACAGTGGTTATTATTTACATTTTATTAGATCCACTATTTTGAATGTTTGTCAACATAACTGAATCCACCTTTGACACTTGCTAGTCAGCAAGAACCAATGAAAAAAAGCTTGAAAGTTTTTCTGGAAGTTCCAAACAGACCATATATTTACCTGGGAAAGTTATCTTCATCCACAGAGCAGTAGTTGTATGAAAAATACACATAAACAGTCAAGGAAGGAGAGGCACAGCACATCACCCAAATTGGAACTCTTAACCTGAGTGTTGACTACTACCTTCAGAGTTAGTGCACCCTCATTATTAAATAAGGTTTTAGAAAAATGGATTGAGGTAGGGAATAGTTTGCGTCTTATAACAGAACAATAGCTTTTATAATCATATATCGGAGAGAATGAAAAATCGCTGAAGATTGTCTTGGTTTATATATTCTTACAGAGAGGTAGGTAGATAACTTTCCCAACAGGGTCTAGGAGGTAGTATTATATAAGTATTAGTTCTGGTTGTTACCTTTGTTAACTATAGCTTTTATATTCATATATCAGAGAAAATGAAAAGTCACTGAAGGTTGTCTTGGTTTATATATTCCTACAAATAGACAGGTATGTAGATAGGTAGGTAGATAACTCTCCCAACTGTGTCTAGTAGATAGTATTATACAAGTGTTAGTTCTGGTTGTTATATTTGATAAAATACTTCTTGTTATTGTCTCCTCATTAATTCAGGTCATTTGATGCCACCATCACATTAGCACATTTTTAGCATAAAAAATAAAATTAGGTTTTAAAATTGCACTTTTTTTGAGTTTTCAAAGGTATTGCTTTATGACAGACATTTGGTCACAAAGGCCTTAATTCTGACATGATACAATGAAATCCTAATTTGCTCATTATTTTGGGAAGGCTCAAAGACTACAGGATATTCAAAGAAAATCTTTAAATCTTTGGCTGTTTAGTAAGTCTGGTTATAAAGAAGAAAAGAGTGATAGAATTGCAGATCACACTTTCTTTCCTTAGAGTACAAAAAAATCTATTCTGAATAAATATTTTAAAGACAGGCTATTATTGGGCTTAAGCCAGGAAATAATTTTAGTGCTGAGTTTTTCTTTTATCTTTTTCTCTATTTTTCTATCGTGTGACTAGAACTTGCTACATTGTTTTTTCCAAACTTCTCAACCTGATATACCTGTAAGCAATCCCAATCATGTGTTACATATTCTAATCAACATATTTTACTTTTATTCCTGTTATCCATCCAGAGCACTGTATGAAATTTAGACCTTAATATTTTGCTCAGAAAAATAGGTTTTTCTCCATTAGAAAGAAATCATTATATATTTAATATTTTAAAATTTATGATATCACAATATATCATTATATATTTTATATTTTATTAAATATTAAAATTTAAACTTGTTTTCAATTTAAGTGAATCTTAAGTAATCTACATAGATGGTTGTAAAATGGAAGAATTAGTATCAATTTGACCTACTTGGGGTTAGCTTGAAGATTAATCTATTTACTAATATTTGTCTTTATAAATATTTGATGGTGATGGTGTTTAGAAGTCACATGAGTGTTGTATAACTTATAAGAGTAATATTTTAAACTCACATGTCACTTTTTTTCCTATGGATGAAAGAGTCTTAGCTGTTTTAGTCTTTAGTATCTTAAGGATTCTAGCAGTTTCCTGATAAAGCAGGCACTGTCATGGGAAATAGAAAGCCTGGGTGACTTGGGTAAGCTCTATAACCAGGACCTTGTCACTCTGACTCCAGATTCTATTATGTGCCTCCAAATTCTATTACTGTTTTGTATAGTGCTTTTTAAAGTACCCTTCAGTAATTTTTCAGGTTTCTATGTATCATATTTTATTATTTTTATCTCCCCCAGGATTAGGAATAAATCCGGGATATGGTGGGTAATTTTTCATATTAATTATTTCAAAATTTAAATTATTTAAAGTTTATGTAAATTATACCTTACTTAACATTCAAATTTTTGATTATTTAAAAAGTAAGCTTTATTAATAAAACATATATATAATAATGGATAATTGGTAATAGTCATCAGTAATTATAAATAATTATTTTCTCTTGAGTACTTGATTGTAGATTCATGTTTAAAATGACTTTCAGACTGGGAACTCCTGAGCCCTTGGCCATGTCACATTCCCTGGGTGGGAAGTGATTTTAATAATATTGAGTCCACTTCGAGAAAAGGAGGGCATATATATATATATACATATATATATATATATATGTATATATATATATATATCAGAAAGACATGGTAAGGTAAAATAGGCTTCCAATTACCACCTTTCCATTTGATTTATTTTTAATGCTGACAGTCATCTTTATGTTTGCTTATAGTGTGCAATAGTTTGTTTTAGAAAATATTATATCCATTTAGTGGACTGAAAACAAAAGTAAATATTTTCTATGATGAAACATAAAATGATCACAGTAAGAATGCCAATATTAGTAGTAATGTGAAAATGCTAAATTCAAATGCAATATTGGCTAAACAGTTTTGGTAATAAATACTTCTCTCATGGCTAAAGTAGGGGGGAAAAGACACCTGGCTATTTCCTCCCTTCAACTGAGACAGCAAGAGGGGTAAATCCCACACCCAGTCACAGGGGGATGGGCAACCTCCGGTAATCCAAGTGGTCTGCAGTTCTTCACTGGGAGGTGTTGGGGTGGGCTGTATTCAGAGTCACTTCTGGATTACTTTATGCTACTGGGGCTGATAGGATTCTGGCAACAAGAAAGGAGGCTATTTACCTATGTGGATTTCTCTTCATTGCTGTGTTAAATCTGTAAGCATCCTCTATAGCATCATTTTCTCAAAATGGCCAAAGAGAAATAACAAAAAAACAAAACAAAACAAAAAACACAACAGTATTAGAGAGGAAAAAATACAGCAAAAGGGTTTGGCTGTGTGTTATCAATTTTTACAAAGGCACAGAGAGGGAGCCCAGGTGTGCACAGGAGTCAGTGCTGGTGCTATGGTTCACCCCAGGAAAGAGGAAAAGCTCTCCAGCACCTTCCATGCAAAGTGAGGAGATAAGACATACGAAACTATACTTGTTGAAACACAGGCAGAGAATGCATGACTAAATGCTAATATAGACTAGGTGCCAAATAAACACTGGCATGTACACACAAGCATATACTTTAAGGCAGAGAGTGAAGCAGCCCAGAGTCACAATGCGAAAAGCGAACACTTACTGCACAGTTACCACCAACTCTTCTAAACGCTTTGCATTCATAATGTGTTTAATATTTTTAATAGTCTTTTGAGGTCCTGTTGTGATCCCAGGATATAGGAAACACAAAAGGCTAAGGTAACACAGGCCAGCCCAGTGGTAGAGTTGGTGTCAGGCCCATGTGCTGTGGAGTCACGTGACCTTCTCCAGGAGTGGAGAAGAGGAGGGGAGCCTTTCTGTCTTAGAAGAAAGAGGTAGAGAGAAGACAAAGAAGGCCTTTTCAGTGATAAGAGTTGAAGTTTCAATCCAGGAAACATAGGAAGTCTTGTATTTCTTATTATAGAAATATTACACGTTTAATATTAAGAAAAGCAGGTTTGCATAGGCACAGGGAACTGGTCAGGGGACAAAACCCCTCTTCTGGCTCAGAGGTGGGATGCTGAAGTGCCTTCCCTGGTTAGCCCGCACTTTTCTGTTCGATGCTGGGGGTGGAGAGGTCAGGGCACAATGGACATTTGAGCTGGGTGAGCCTAGCTTCCTTCCCTCCAGGGATCTGAGACTTGATTTTATCTTATCTATTATTAGAAATAACTCCCTACACCCAACTTATTTTGCAGAAGAAACTGAGACTAGGGCTAAAATCGGATTGGTTACCTTAAATTCTCATTCTGAGCTGTTTCTATTGCTACCTGTTCATCTTGCCATTCATGACATTATGCTAATTAACTGCCCTGTGGTCACTTTTTATTAGTCTTTTCCTTCTTGAGAGTTCATCTGTCATAATAATAATGTAAGATTTTATTCTAGCTGATTTCTAATGTTAACACAATTTGTTTAACAAACAGGTTCTTATTGGTACATTGTCAGGCATTTATGCAATCTCAAATCATATAAAATATCCCTCTGTACTAGTTTTCTATTATAGGATGGCAAATTACCACAGATTGCCTGGCTCAAAACAATGCCCATTTCTGAACTCATTGTTCTGTGGGCAGAAGTCTGGCAGGCTCTGCTGTCAGCCGGACATCAGTGGCTGGGGCTGTCCCCTGGAGGCCCTAGGGAAGCACCTGCTCCCAGGTTCTTTCAGCTTGCCCCGGAATTTAGATCCAGGTAATTGTAGGACTGAGGCGCTTGCTTCCTTGCTGTTAGTTGGAAGTTATTCTCAGCTACTAGAGGCCCCTTTCTGGTGCCAAGTGGTGCCCACTTCATCTTCACAACCAGCACAGGTCTACCAAATCCTTCTAGGCTTTGAGTCTCTCTGACTTCCCCTTCTGCCAGAAGTAGAGAAAATTCTACTTTTAAAGGGCTCATGCGATTCTGTCAGGCCTGCCTAGATAATGTCACTTTGATTAACCTGAATGAACTCATTAGTAACTTAATGGTATCTGAAAAATTCCTTTTGCATTTGTAAGATGATACAGTCATAGGCATGATATATCATGATAGTCAAAGTCTCATCCCTGGGGAACAGATCCTGTGGGGGGACATCGTAAAATTCTGCCTGTCATGCCCTTCCAATTCTGTATTTCTGCTGCACTATATCATTCTTCTGGCATATATTCATATACATATATGTATACATATGTTTTTGTAATATTATTTTATATTAATACATCACATGTTTCTCAACAAAATTTTATAGGAGCACATAGTCAGAAATTAATAAACTAATTTTGAATGCTCAATAGTTTTAAAATACCAACTTTTGCTATTATTCTTCATGTACAGAATACATGCTTGTATATTACTATAAAATAATCTAAAACACACAGATTAGTAGCAAATTTGTGATGTGTGAAAATCTATAATATATGCTTACACATGGAAACAGAAAATTTGAGAGTATAAAATCGATTTGAATATAGGTATATTTGATATTCCTACTAAATTTTTTTAAAGGAGAAATCAGTGAGATAAAAAAAGTACTTTTTTGTTTGTTTTACAATGTATTAGGAATATCATGAAAACTGACTCATGAATCAAACTATTACTGAACCCTAAAGGGTAAATTATATTGCTATTTAGCAACCTGATTTTCATTTCTTTAGAAGTTTACAGAAATATTTATATATTGTCCTGAGAAAGCACACAAAAGTAATTTATTTAGTTGTTAGGAGAGACTATTTTGTTTCTCTAAATGGCCTGAGTTGTAAACTGAAAATATGCAAATGTCATGGTTACCTCATAAATTGGGCTTCTGTAATATCTGGAATTCCAAGAAAACAATAACAGGCAAGACATTAGGGCTTAATGTTTACAATATGTTGCCTAAAACCACTCTGGGAATAAGCTATCAGGTTGTATATAGCAAATTGGGAAAATATTTTATTTTACATGTGACATATTGAGAGTTTTTAACAATCCCCAGGATTAAAGGCATTTTTGAAACCTTCAAAATACAGAAAGTTTCTTTAGGATATCTCAAAAATATGGCTATAAGCCATGAGTGTCTTCAGTTGTTACTTTTAGTTCAATGATAAATTTTATCCAAATTTTTCTTCATAACATCTTCATTGTGTTCAAAAAGTACATTTTCAGTTTTCCCTTAAAAACACAAATAGGTTTCCAAGGCAAAATTTCTGAAATCTGATCCTGTTATATATAGATCATATGCTTCAGATTGTGCTTCCAAGCCTAAAAATATGTCTCAAAATATACAAGAAATACTAGAAGTTTCCCCTGTGTAAAGAATGTTGGAACCCAGGAGATTTAATCGTTTTTAAACTAAGAGCCACAAACATTTTTTGAGCACTCATTAAGGACCAGACTATACTAGTTCAGTCCTTATCATAATTGAGCAGGGTAAGGCATCATTATTTCCCACCCTGTGCAAGCTAAGATGGTACTTTTGGATCTAGGATTCGAACTTGAGTCTGCATGAGTCCAGAGCACCAAATTTGAACCACTGTTCTTTACCGCCACTCTTGACGAATCATCAATTCTCACCTGGATCACCCTCTTCTTAATTTCAAAGATATCCTTTTCCAGAGCCCTGCTCTTCCCCATGAGAAGCACAGGCACTGACTTTTAATGGGGTGCTCTCCTATCATAATGTGCATTCTTAGGCACTCTAAGCTGAGAACTCACTTTTCAGTGAGTTTTCAGCTGAAAGGGGAACTGAAATATGAACAGTTGGCTGGTAGTTGTAGACTACTATACCTTTCTCTTTAAAAGCAGATAAGGTTTTCCAAAGGAATATAGTAGTAATTTTAAAGTACCTGGTTCTTAGAATACAATTCCATCCTGATTCTGAAGGATCCATCAACCCATCAGGCAGGTTTTCATTCAATTTCTCATGTACTATTTGGTTTATTAAAGCCCACGGAAATGGACTCTGTCCTGAATGCCAATACCTGCTGACTTTCAGATTGTATAAGCCTCACCTTTCTGACTTTGCTTTGTTTATGTTTCCTATTTCTGGACGATTCTCTGCTTTGGTAATGGCTGGTGTCTTTGCCCTTTAGCTTCAGTCCTGCTGCTGCCATATGGAGAGCCTGGTGGCTGGCAGCTTTTGTAGAGAGAGGCAGCACCTGGGGGCTCAGAAGACCATTTTCATTGCACAATGACTCAATGGGGAGCTGGAACTTGGCAGCCAAGAAAGAGGCAGTGAATTTCAAAATGGTGGGTTTTTTTTTTTTTTTCCAAAAGATCTTTCATAACCATTTGGAAATCTTTGTATTTGAAAAGAGCTGGGATAGAAGACTCCTCACTGTGTGTGTATGTATGTGTGGAGTGTGTGTGTTTATCACTGGAGTCAGAAGGAAAGAGGATACCTTTCAAACTGTCTTGGCTTTATTGTCCTTTTCCATTGTTAGTAGTAGAGCTACATCGAACAGGCATTTCTTAAACCCATGTGTCATTTATGTTTTTAAGTAGGCATATTTGTTTCATTATAAACTAAATGCCCATTTACTACAGACATCTTGTAAAATGCAGAATATTCAAACACAAACAATCAAACCTAAACCAAAATCCCAACACTCAGAGAACATTGTCTTCTAATTATTTCCATTTAATACTGACTGACCCAGAAATCACTATTTTTTAAACATATATTTTCTTAAGTTTCCCTTTTACTACATGGCACATGTGAACACTGAACGAAAGTCTAGAATTCTGTTTGTGTTGCTGCTTCCAATGGCATCAAGAGAACCAAGAAACTTGTGGCACTCAATAGAAAAGCATCATACTTGAAGAATGCAATTCTAATTTAAAATTAATTAAAAGAGATTGAGAGAGGGCGCCTGGGTGGCTCAGTGGGTTAAGGCCGCTGCCTTCGGCTCAGGTCATGATCCCAGGGTCCTGGGATCGAGGCCCACATCGGGCTCTCTGCTCAGCAGGGAGCCTGCTTCCTCCTCTCTCCTCTCTCTCTGCCTGCCTCTCTGCCTACTTGTAATCTCTCTCTCTGTGTGTCAAATGAATAAATAAAATCTTTAAAAAAAAAAAAAGAGATTGAGAGAGCATTCATATGCTTTATTTGTACTATCTTTTGGATATTTCCTATTAATCTTCTGCAAATTAAAATGTCCAAATATACAGTAACAGATGCTGTCACTTAATGTCATAGGATTCAAGAAATGGGTCAAATAAAATTTTATTGCTTTTAAATTTCATATGCATTTATTTAATTTAAAGAGGTTGGTAAAGAATGGGATAGCCTTTGGTCAAACTGTCAAATTGGTGAATTATGTTTTTGATTTATTCTTTCAAACTTCCCTGGAGATTTTTCTGTTAACAGTCCAACCTCCTTACTCTTCTCAGACCCTATTTGCTTCCTTTCACTTGTGCCTGTGTGTGTGCACACATACATGTACATACATGTACATACACACAGATGTAAATATAGATATGGATACAAATATGTGCATGGATGTATTTTTCTCAAGAAAGAATTTAATTTAGTTTCTAACCTAAAGGAGACCCAACCAATGGATTTACACTTTGTGTAATTCCATGTAGGCACCTCAATTATAGTCTCCTCCAGACTTAACTCATAACCAACCCTGACTCAACATCTCCAAATCCCTCTGGCCATATTCTATTTCTTGGTAAGTGATGATGCAATTGTTCCAGTATTCCAAATCTGAAATTTGGGAGGAACCTTTGCTATTCATTTATGCTGCCATATTCAATTGCTTATTAACTATGGTTGACTTTACCTCTAATCTTCCAGACAATTCTTTCTATCTATAGCTTTAATTTAGGTTTTTGGTAAGTCTTCCTTGTATCATGGCAATAATCCCTATGTCAGGACTGACATAGAAAATGACAAGAAAAAATGGCACACACAAACTGGGCATTCTGAAGACAGTTTGGGGACTATTACAAAGGTTTGGGCATGGTGTAGGAAAATACACAGAAAAATGCAATAGCCCATGCATAGCCTTACCCCCCTGAAAGAATAATGGGAGAGAGCAATATCAGACATAGATTTGGACATACAGAAAATTGTGTGGAGAGAGGCATTTAACAGGAACTGTGATTTTAAGATAAAGGCTGACAGTCCTCTGCAAAACTGTAGGAAGGAAGCTGGGAAATAGATACCTCAATTTTACTCTCCTTCCTCCCTTGAGTATCTTGCTGCTGCTCCCCATTGGCTGAAGTTAACTGGAGGTCAGACAGCAAAGAAACTATTGTTTCAGTCCCTATAGGTCAGCACAGGTCCAGGTGGAAAAGGGTTAGAAGTGGGTCCTGAGGGCAAACAGAAAATATCCAGCATACTTTGAAACCAGCCTCCTCTCACTGTCTTCCTCTACCTCCCTCTAATCTAAACAAACAAGATAGAAGAACATAACAACAAAATTGTTTTCATCCTATTGTTTGACTGATACTTGTAAATGCCATTATTCCTCTGGCTAAAGGGTTCCAGTGAGTCTCCAGTGCTTTCACCATAAGAAAGAAGCTTGTAGCAGGGCATTGTGTAATGTGACTTTGTTTGCTCCTGACTTCATCCACCCCCTACTAGCTCCCGCTAATCTGCACACATCCAATGCCCTCTGGCATTGACAGACATCCACAGCAATGTACCATTCCCTGTAACATCTTCCTGACCCTCTCTTGGCACTCTCTTCTTGTCCTCCAAAATTCTATGCTCCCTCCTTTGGTAAATTTTCCCTGGCTTTCTCTCTCTCAGAAATTGGTGTGGGTGCCTGACCTATCCTATGGCTTCTTTTTTTTCACATAAAAATTTATAAGAAATTTGTACTTTCTTATTTGTCTGGTTCCCTTGTTAGATTTTGGGACTGTTGAAGGCAGAAGCTTTGTCTTATAATTGTGAAAACAGAGTTGGGTACATGATGCTTGCTTAAACTAAAGCTATTTAAGTATTTTTTTTAATAAAATATTTAAGGACTCTTAAAAGGTCTAATAAAGAACACTCTGTAACCACCATCCCAGTTAAGAAATTAACCAACAGTAAACCTTATTACATCCTCTTTTTCCACTATCAAGGGGACTACTATACTGAAATTACTATTTTTTCATTTCTTTATATTTATTTATATCTCAAGTAGGGGTGGCACATATCCCTAGATAATACATCATTTTTAAATGTTTAAAAAAATTTTATTGGGCGCCTGGGTGGCTCAGTGGGTTAAAGCCGCTGCCTTTGGCTCAGGTCATAATCCCAGGGTCCTGGGATCGAGGCCCACATCGGGCTCTCTGCTCGGCAGGGAGCCTGCTTCCTCCTCTCTTTC
Source organism: Ailurus styani (assembly GCA_002007465.1). Lineage (NCBI taxonomy): Eukaryota > Metazoa > Chordata > Mammalia > Carnivora > Ailuridae > Ailurus > Ailurus styani. The sequence goes on along the minus strand of LNAC01000791.1, from coordinate 658,887 downwards.
TGCCTGCCTCTCTGCCTAGTTGTGATCTGATCTCTCTCTCTCTCTGTGTCAAATAAATAAAATCTTTAAAAAAAATTTTATTAAGTGCTATCACACTGTAGCTAATAATAAAGATGATGATGATTTGTCAACTACTAACCCCAAAGCTTCAGATGACAGTAAGAATCCTAAGATGACCTTCAATGATGTGCACAATTCTTCCCTGGAACATGGTGGGACTGGGGGTCTATGCATCTAATGAAATATCACTCTCGTGATTATTTATATTATGTGGCAAAAGTAAAGGCATTTTTTTTTGTATTTAATTAAAGCCCTAATCATTTGACTTTTAGTTCATCAAAAGAGTGTTCTGGGTGGGCCTGACCTAATCTGGTGAACGCTTTCAAGGCAGCTCTAAGCTGCAGACATGCTCTCCTACTACCTGGAAGAAGAAAAATAGTTATGCTGTGAACTCTCTGTGGAGAGGGTGGTGTCCAGTGGTGAGGGCATCAGTCCTCTCCCTGAAAGAAACTGAATTCTGCCAACAATTTGAATGAGTTTGGAGGATGACCAGATGAGAACTCACCCCTGTTGACCCCTTGATTTCAGCCTGCTGAAATGTTAGCAGAGGACCCAACAAAGCTGTGACTGAATTCCTTACCTATGGAAACTGAGATAGTAAATGTTTTCCAAGACTTTACCTTCTAGGTCACTAACTCATTCCTAGGCTTCTTCCAGCCTGCTGTTCATTGCATCAAGCCTGCTTCCAATCTCATTTACTGCCTTCTTCATCTCTGATTGATTCTTTTTTCACTCCTTTATCTCTATGGTAAGGGTCTCATTGATGTCTTCTATTCTTTTCTCAAGTCCAGTGAGTATCCTTATGATTGTTGCTTTCAGTTCTCCATCAGGCATGTTGCTTATATCTGTTTCACTTAGATCTCTGGTCTTGGCATTATCTTGTTCTTTCATTTACGATACATTCATCCACCTTGGCATTTTGTCTAAGTCTCTGCCTTCTTCTGTGTGCTAGAAAAGTCAATTATGTCTTCTGCTCCTAAAAGTAATGGCCCTATGAAGAATAGGTCTTGTAGTGCCCATAGCCTGGGGCTTCATGTGCTCTGCTGTTTTGTTGTGGCTGTTCTATTCTTCAGGCCAGTCATCTGTAGAAGCTCTTTTTTTTGCCTGCTCTGGGTAGTGTTTGGTCCCTGGTTTGAATGAGCCAAGTTTTAACTAGGTATGCAGTGGTCTGCTTGTGAAATGAGACCTGACACCAACTTCAACAGAACTGAATCCCTGTAGAACTTTCTGTTCAGGAGGTGTGCTGTGGGCCGGGGCTTGTGCTGGCCTTCTGGGGGAGGGACCCTCTGCACTGGGACTGAGGTTAGCTTGCCTGAAAAGGGAAGTCCTGCTAGAGTACAGGGGGTCGGCTTGATGTAAGCAAGTTAGGCAAGCCCGTGTGAAATTGTGCCTCTTCTATGTGGCTCTGTAGAGCGTGGGAAGACCATGCTGAAGAGTGTGGGAAGAAAATTGCACTAGTCAGCTCTTTTGTTCCAGGAAAGTTGTCTCCATGAATGCTGCCTCTCAGGGATGTGCTTCAAGAAGAAAGAATAATCTCCCCTCTATGTGCCCTAGTCATGCCTCAGATCACTGATTCCATGTTGTCTGTCCCTTGGTTGGTTGTCTGCATTGTCTCCAGGAACAGTGTAATGCTTTCCAGGCTCTATCTGAGTCAAGCCTGCTGACCTTTAAAACTCCAGGCTGTTGGTTGTAAGAACTCATGAAATTCAGCCCCTCTCATTTTCCAAGCTTTGGGGAAACCTTCTCCTTATGTATGTGCTCCTCTCTCTCTTGCCCTTCTCTGCGACTATGGCTCCCTCCCCTCTGTAGTGGCCAATATTCTTTTCTCCCCTAAACCTCCTCCTACTCTCATTACCTGGTGATATCAGACACCTCTCTCTGTACATTTGAGATGTTGGGAGCTTCCCTCAACCCTATGAGGAATAAGTTGAAATATAGGATGTTTAAAGCAGTAAGCAGCCATCCAGAAAGTTTTCTGAAAACACACACTCTTGCTCTTCATTTGGCTATGTTATTCTTGCTCTTAGATTCATCCGTACACTTTAGTTGGTCTGTTTGTGATTTGTCTTACTTTTGTTTTCTATTTCCTGCTAATTCTCTTCACCTCTGTCACCATGTTGATTCATTCCCTTGATTCACCTTAGCTACCTGCTTCCCATCTGTGGATTCTGCCTGCTGTTTACTCCTTTCTCATACTTCGATCAGTCTTGACATTTAACCTGTAAGAAGTGAAATGGTAGGTTGCCACAACACCAGAATAAATTTTGTGACTACTTTATATCATTCACATTAGTTATTACTCCCTTATATCTGAAAATTGAGGCTGGAAACTGGAGACTATGGCTAGGATCCTTCTTGAGGCCTCAGAATCTAGGACAGTGGTTCCCATCTGGCATGGTTGCTCTCCGCGGGAGATATTTGACACAATTGGAGGAGGGGATGCTCCAGCATCTAAAGGACAGAGCCCAGGGGTGCTACTAACTATGCTGCAATTCAGAGGACAACACACCTCCCAACACAAAATTATCTGAGAACAGAGAATTAGCTAAGGTTGAGGACCCTGGTCTAGGGGACGCTATATTCCATTGGACTTCTTGAGGGATCTTCCCAAGGAGAAACCCGTATTTCCAGGTAATCCTTTACCACCCTGTTCCTACTGTAATCCTTATACTTTAAAAATAACCAACTCTACTTCCCTCTAGTTTCTATTTTCATATATATTATCTTATTTTAATCCCAAGTTAACTCTGGGGTCGCCAGATCAATGTTATTATTACAATTTATTTAAAAAAAATTACCGATGGACAAACTGAAACTCCAAAATATTAAGTAATCAAAAAGGTTTATTGAGGATTAGAACACATTGTCTTTTTATTAAATAGTGCTTCTTGTAGTGCCCAGGAGTCTCTCTTTCAAGGCTGTCATTCATCCTTACAGAGCCATAAAAGCCTTAGAAATGGCTTTATAAGAAAGCAGAGCTAACAGAATGGAATCTTGAGAGTTTTCAGGTTAATCTTCGTAGAATTGGGAGAGGGCTAGGGTCTGGGTTAAGTGACTTGAGTGAACATCTCATCAATTTGAGTATTTCCGCAGTCAAGAATTACTGAAAATAAGGTTCAAAGCAGGAAATGAAAGGAGCCTTTCCTTTTGCCTCACTAAATTAAATTTATTTTCTCTTTTTCTTTGCCTTATTAATTCTTCAAGGCATTATGATTAAAAAGGAAACCCAGAGGTCAATGAAAGTGGTGTCCTGAGAAGATGAGTTATATGACATATCGACTTTGACCAACAAAACATCTATCTGCTTTTTTATTGTGCTGAGCAGTATTGTTGGGTAGAAAGGCATTCTTAATTGTATAGTGGTTTCCCAATAATTCTAATAATCTGACATTGATTACTGGCAGTAGGTATAGAAAACTGGTTGAGAGTCATGGTGATAATGAGCAGCCCAGGAGCCTAAAATAAGTGGACTTCATGTCACTTTTGTTATCATCAGTAGGTATTGCAGCCTCCTGAGGTTGACAAAGAAAATGAGATCATAATGGGGCACCTGGGTGGCTCAGTTGGTTAAGCATCCGCCTTCAGCTCAGTTCATTATCTCAGGGTCTTGGGATCGAGCCCCGCATCAGACTCCCTGCTCAGCGGGGAGTCTGCTTCTCACTCTTATTCTGCTTGCTGCTTTTCCTTGCTTGTGTTTTCTCTCTCTCTCTCACTATCAAATAAATAAACAAAATCTAAAAAAAAGAAAATGAGATCATATTAATTATTACTATTAGAGAAAATTAGCTCTCAAAGATGACCTGCAGGGTTTGGCAGCTGGGATGCCTTGGGCTGTACAGGAACAGTCATCTAGGGTGTAGAAAAGTTCTTCTAGCTGTGTCCCTTTCATTTTCCAGGTCTACCACTATACAAAACAGGGGGTGGGATGCTGGATCTTAACATTCAATAAAATATTCCTATATTCCTCTCTAGAGTGCCTAGTTAAAAACATAGGTCGATCATATTGCATTCCATAATAAATCTAAGCAAGTTAATTTATCAGAAAGAAAATATCCCCAATACATAAATTTTTGTAAATCTTATGAGGAGGGAAGGCAAGTTTTTTCTGTTGTATAAGCCACATTTCAGTTAAGAAAGGTTTTTGTGAAGTTGTGGGCAACTTTAAATGCCTTAGGGTATTATTTTTAATTGTGGTAAGTGCATATGCTTAAAGGTTTATTATGTTTTGTTTTGTTATTGACCTATGCAAGAACCATGAGGATGAAGCTTCATCTATTTAACATCCCCAAAGGAATACGAATGATCACTTTGCTAGCCACCAATCTCTGAAAGGCACATGTTCACTTCATTAAAAATACACTATGATAAGAAACAGACTAACGTTTCATCAGTTTCACTATTGAGTCAGAGTCGAAACAAATAAAGACATTCAAAGTGAAATTAGGTCTCTTTAGGTCTAACATTCTATGATGTTCTATACAGCAAGATGACATCAGCTCCTCATCACAGGTGTGAAAAATTTAACAAGAGGTGATTTTCCTTGTTTCCTGAAGTCGATCATGCTACAATTCACAATAATATAGCATCTGGCATCCTTTTTTTTTTTTTGAAGAGCATCTAACCTTAATTTTTCTTTTTTTCAACATTAAAAAATTAATATTATCTATTATTAAACTCATAATTTAAGAACCTTATCTCTGATCTTGGATTTTAAAATGCACTTAGCAAATTGATAGTATCCTGTACACATGGCCTTGGGATTTTCTTTTTAAAGTGTATATATATATATATATATATATATATATATACGTATATATATATATACACGTATACATATATATATACACACATATATATTAGTTTTAATAATGACTATATGTGTGGATTTCACATTATTGAACTTAGATCTCTTCTTTATCTTTTTAAAAATTTTTTTGTATTACATAAAGCATGATCATAACCAATTGGCAAGAAATAGTCAAATGGTTAAACCTGGATGAAAGGTCGGGAAAATTGGAAAATAGTATTTAATCTGACTTATTTTACATTTCAACAAATCTATAAAATTATCATATCAGTTTGGTCATTTCAAATTTCATAGCCTGAATCCTTCAAAATAGATTTAATTTTGTTAACTATATGTGCATAAATCGTAAGAGAAATGTCTTTTACTTAGTGTATGTCATCATATCTTTCATAATCATATCCTAGAAAAGAATATTTGCATTTAATATGGTATAATACAAGAATATAAGAAAATACAAAAATACTAGCTATCTGACTGTGGGCAATTTACAAACATTGAATCCTTCTGTCTGAAGTTTGGGAGATATTTACCTAAGTAGTTATTTCTGAATAGTGTCTTTTTGCTTTTTTCTTTCTTTAAATTTTCTTTGTGCATGTCTGTATTTTCTATTTTTTCTATAATTAACACATTATTTATGTAGCATTATGGTTCTACTGAAATAGAAATCATATGAGGATGATATGTTCCTCATACTTTGTGAACTCAGAGGAATAGACATTGGCTCTGTGTGTTGGAAGATGACATAATAACTCTTGTATGTATGTATGTATAGCGCATTTAGATTTAGAATGGTAGAAAAGCTTGAAGTTAATGTGTCTTAAAATAACATTAAAACCTAAAACTTTTTAGAGATCTAATGTATAGGCAAATATTTTAATTTTAATAATAGACTTTATGGATTGGATAATATATTCATTTTACTATAATTTAGTATGAGTTTTCTTTTTTTTTTTTAAAGATTTTATTTATTTATTTGACACAGAGAGAGAGATTACAAGTAGGCAGAGAGACAGGGAGAGGAGGAAGCAGGCTCCCTGCTGAGCAGAGAGCCGGATGCGGGCCTCGATCCCAGGACGCTGAGATCATGACCTGAGCCAAAAGCAGAGGCTTTAACCCACTGAGCCACCCAGGCGCCCCTAGTATGAGTTTTCTTAAAGCAGTTCTAATATGCCTGTTATATTACTAAAAATGCACTCCTTCATTGGTTTTAATATAGATATAAAAAATGTATTTTTAGTTACTGCTTGTAATACTAATTATTTGTGGTAAGACAAAGTATGAGCTCAATGGCAGTATTTTGAGGGTTTCCTGTTTGTTTACATTTGACTGGTGCATTCTTTTTTAAAATATTTTTCTCCCTTCTAAAACTATCATAATTCTTTCGGGTAAAAGACTAAAATAATGTCCATTGTCACCATTATTTAAAAGCACATCTTAAAGTGGTGCTACTCCATGACATTAGGCCAGAGAGAAACCTGAGTTATCATTATGGAAAGAAAACAAAAGTATCATGGGTCAACATAAGATATGACTGTATAATGGAAACATACACATTCAACTAAAAGGAGAATATTTCTTTTAGATAGATAGTTTAGATAAGTGAAAAGACAAATTATAATCTTAGATAGGTAAAGTCACGATGGTAAAATTTAAATGTTACTTAGGTATACAAAGGATTTTTTTGAATTTGCATATGTGTTGCTGAAGGGAGCCCATTGAATTTGAAGAATGTTCCTAAAGTACAAGGGGGTGGGGCATGGGGTGGAGGGGTGCGGTTGTGGTTGTGAAAATAACCATTAAAATAGCAGAAAAGAAGAGGGCTAGAAACAACCCTATATAGAAAATAAAACAGAAAACAACAATATTTGAAATATTTCCATTGTAATTTGTCTAGAAATAGACCCAGTGCATGTCAGAGATATGTATATGATTATATTAACATTGGAAATCATGGAGGAAATATGACTATGTCAGTCAATAATAATGACAATACATAAGTAATTTGGAAAAATAAAAAATTAATTCCAGATAAGTCAAATATTTAAACATTAAAGTAAAACCACAATAGCTTAAGGAAAAATAAGCTTTTAATGTAATTTTAGATTCAGTCAAGCCTAAGCAGGATACAAAATCCCAAAGCTATGAAAGAAATGACTAACAAATTTCATTACATAAAGATTTAAAACATCTGTATGATACAAATAATAAAGAGAGCTGAAAGTACAAACTATACTTTGAAATACTATTTCTAACAGTATAAGCAAAAATTTAATTTTTTTTACATGTAAAGCCTTCTTAACAAATTAATAAAGACAAAGAACCAAGTGGAAGTAGAGAAAGAATCTATTTAGTTAATTTACAGAAAAAGAAACAAATGACCATCAGTATAAATTTTCAAATATCTGTATCTTTCTTTTACTTCAGAACATTTAAATTTCAAAATTTTAAAATTTCAAAAGATAGGGAGGGCAGTTTATCTATTGTGTCAGTGAAAGAATTTGTTTTACAGAGAGATTTCACATGTAAATCTGCCTTTTCCTTTGAGAAATATGCATGAAGAAGAGTTGATATATCCAATTGAAAAAGTGTGTTCTTTAAATCTGCCCTATTTTTTTCTTCCTTTTTTCTCCCACCCCCTGCTTCCCCCCACCCCCGCCAGTGTTTTGAACTGCAAGTGATGTGCTTGTAATAATGTAAATATTTTTAGTGGTATTAGTGGTGGCCGATTTTCAAAAAATAGTCATTACTGACTTTGGCCAAGAATCTCTTACTTGGTAACTATGCAGATAACTCAGGAATCATGGTTTATGGTTATTGAAAGTTTTAGACTATTTGCTTTAGCAAGCATGGAGATGAAGTGCACTATCTTGCAATGTTAAGGGTAGCAGAACTGTATTTCTGGAGAGTGTCTAAATGAAAAGTAAACATAATTATAAAGCAGAAGCAGATTAGCATTATTACCTCTTATAAAAAACCCAAAACCATCTTATTTATACTTAAATGTAGGCATACTGACTCATTTTCAGAGTAACTGTTGGCATTCCCTTAAATGGAAATTTTATTTGACATAGGAGAAAGCTCTATTTTGCTTCTTCCCATTTTGATAAACACACAACTGTGCAAAAGCTTTTATCTTTCCTGATGGCTACTAATTCATTTTTAACAAAATATTTCCACCCACACAGCACACATTTGTATGTATATCAAATGTACAAGTATGTGTGTGCGTGCTGTAAGACACTGTTTCAGCAATGAAAGATGCAATTATTAAAACAGGCCTGTTGGTCTGTTGCTGGTTTTTCTCCCCCAAGGTTTTGATCATCAGGATCCCAGATCTCCTATTTTCAGGAGTTATTTTATTTCCACAATAAATGTATAACATTTTTCTTGGGAGCCTTGTTTGCTTCTTTTTTCCCCTTTTTGGCATCATAGGCTATTAAGCTATTAGGATATAGAATATAACCATGCATTTCCTCAAACTTGCATTGATTTTTTTGTGAAAGAATGTTAGATATTGTTTTATGCCCTGAATGTCAGTAGAATCACTCACAAATTTTGAACACATCGCCTTTATGAAAAATAAAACAAAAAATAATATCTATGACAGTCTTTATAATCACTTAGCCAAAACATTGCTGGGAAAATATTCCATCCATTAAGATTATAACAAAGATATTTTGATGGGAATCATATTTTGTATAAACCTTAACAAGATCTATGTACTTGTGATTGGAAAACACATTCAACGGTGGACCACTGTAATGAATTTGTTTCTTGTCAACAGTAAAAACATTTCCAAGAAAACCTATGAGTTAAATTGCTTGATCTCATACGTTATATTATTAATGTTCATATTGAATTACAATGCTCAAGAAATAAAAAGTTTCAGTGCAATTTTAGAAATTTAGTGTTCTTTATTTTCACCAAAATTTAGATAACTATGTAAGAATATGCAGAAACATAGGCTTTGAGCATATTTTTATACTAAAGAAAGATGAATTATGATAAGTAGTATTTTTTTCCTTTTTCAGTTCCGGTATTTAAAGAGAATGAAGCACTAATAACCAAAGGCATCCTTTATGTTAAATAGTTCGACTTCTTGGGCGCCTGGGTGGCTCAGTGGGTTAGGCCTCTGCCTTCGGCCTGGGTCATGATCTCAGGGTCCTGGGATCGAGCCCTGCCGGGGGTCTCTGCTCAGCAGGGAGCCTGCTTCCCCCCTCTCTCTGCCTGCCGCTCTGCCTACTTGTGATCTCTCTGTCAAATAAATAACTAAAATCTTAAAAAAAAAAAAAGTTCGACTTCTTTCCTAGGCACCATTCTTGTGACAATTAAGAAAATAGTCAGTTTCCTATATTCTGTGGTTCAGATGAGATTGAGACTGTATACACATATCATGTACCACACATACAAACATATCACATAGAACATGCACAAATCACACACCTATGTAGTATATATATACACACACACATGCATACACATATGTACACGTACACACATTCAAATATGCATCTCTGTGTATACATATGCATTATATCTATGTACACAAATATGCATATAAATACATGTATATGTGCATACATACATATACTTTTTTGTATATGTGTTGGTGCATGTATTTAATCAAATGTGGGGTAGAATAGTCATTCTTCAAGTAACTAGATGTATAGTGGTAGTTTGGGGATCTGAAGCAAGTGTAGTATTGGATTTTGAATATTAGATTAAGAATATACAGAAAGAGTAACTAACAAATTTTCTCAGAACAATATTTGTGGTTTTTTTTAAGATTTTATTTATTTATTCAACAGAGAGAGAGATCACAAGTAGGCAGAGAGGCAAGCAGAGAGAGAGGAGGAGGCAGGCTCCCTGCGGAGCAGAGAGCCCTATGCGGGCCTCAATCCCAGGACCCTGGGATCATGACCTGAGCCGAAGGCAGAGGCTTTAACCCACTGAGCCACCCAGGTGCCTTCAGAACAATATTTGTGACTGGTATTAATTAGATATTAACTAAGTGTGTTGCTTTTAGTTAGCTTAAAATATTTCTTGAACACATGGTAGACTATAAAGTTATTGGGATCATTGACTAAAACTAAGAGTTTTCCATAAAAATGAACATTATCTCTGTATAGCGTCAGCTCTAATGCATACTGTAGATTGATTGTTCTGCCTCCCCGATGGCCAGAACACTAGGCATAAATGGCAAGTAGTGGCTTTGGTACCATAGATAGGGTGTTGGATAGTGGCTTCAAATGTTACTTGGGGAATTAATTGTGTGGCTTACCTTTTAGAAGTGAGGCATGTCTGAGTGGGTTAGAGGCAGTTGAATTTGGGGTCTCTGGGCTGTATAATGAGTAAAACAATCACCTGCTCCATTGGCCAAAACACTTCTGTGTTCCTAATAAGTCATTAGAAAAAAAGCATAAAACAAATATTTCATAATACACTGAAAGTGAATCCTTTAACATTTACACTGGCAGTAAATTTTAGAAGCTTTGGAGTTTTTAAATGGTATAAGATATTCAGAAAAACGTGTGCCAATTCAATTAATAGACATTCCCTGTACATTTAGACATGCCATAATAATTTAAATTTAAAAGAAATTTAAAGTGTATTTACTAGGGGAAAAAAATCTATAATTTTTATTTGCCAGAGTGCTTTTCCTAAAACGTTCAAAGTTGTTGAGAGGTGATTTTTCTGTAACTTGTTTTACTGTTCAAATCCAATTTATTTTTGCCACCTGTTATTTTTCTCCCTGGATTTTTTAGAAGTCAGTTTTGGACCATTTGATAGTACTATAATAAGAACCTCACTTCCTATGGTGTAATTGACTCTCAGTTTGACAGTTCAACAAATACACAATGAGAGTCCACTGCTTGCCTAGAGCAGTGATATTTATTTTTCCAAGAAAAATGCTTAAGACTGAGTGTATATAACTCTCCATCTGTTTATTTAGAAATATATTCCTTTGTCACTGTGACTATGTTGATAATTTTCCTTTTAAATGGCAGGCTTCAGGAAAACAGGAATTTTATCCTAGGGTTTATAGTCCTCTTTTAGGGGTGTTTTAGGGTAATTTAATAAATACAAATTATTTTTGAAGTATTTTGTGACAGACTAGCATTTTAATATAGCTTTTTTGAACAGAAAATTTTAAATTTGTAAATTTAGTGCACATATTTGTAAATGTTTTTCTACTCCATAAGCACTGTTTCTAGTAAAACTATTGTAGTATTTGCAGATTCTGTTTCTCATTCTGGAATTTGTTTTTGTTTTTGTTTTTTCAGTCTCCTGAACAACAACCAAATCAGACAGATTTCCAGAAATGCTTTTGAAGGACTTGAAAATTTGCTTTATCTGTAAGTTGCAAGAAAGAACAACTCATGGTGTTGATAGATTATTTTTGCCTTTTTGTTTGTTTTAACCAAAGTAATTCTTCATCTTTTTGAAAACTGTCAACCTTTACACAAAATACATTTGAATGTTTCTAAGTGAACTCAATTGTTGCTTTCAACAGATTATTCATCTGAGCACATTTGAATATTTATGCACATTTTTATCCCCCATTTCTGCCACAAAAATTCTAAACTGGAGAAAATAAAAACAGAAACAGTTTGCCCAACACTCACATTCAAATCTAATTAATCGATAATTATAAAAATTGCATAGATCCAAGAGAAGATTTTTGTATCAACAACTCACCCATCCAAGACCTTCTGAAGCCAGTGAACACATTACAACTGGGATCTTTAATGAATCTGGGTAAGAACCAAATTTTGGAAAAATTAGCTCACAAATATGAACAATGACAACTGTGGTGTTCTTTTGTTTATAACAAGTAAATGAGAATAAAGGTATTTTAAAGATTTTATTTATTTATGAGAGAGAGAATACATGAGAGAGAGAGAGAGAGAGAGATTGAGGAAGCAGAGTGGGAAGGTGTTGGTGGTGAAGGAGAAGTGGGCTCCTTGCTGAGCAGGGAGACAGACACAGGGCTCAATCCCTGGACCCCAGGATCATGACCTGAACTAGAGGCAGATGCTCAATTAATTGACTGAGCCACCCATATGAATCAGCTACCCACCCTGAGAATAAAGGTATTTTAAATGACTCCCTCTTTTAACTCAGAAACCAATCCACGCTGGTAAATTGAAAGTTGGGAGGTCATGACTGATATACTTATGTGGAGGCTGAAGGAAGAAACTAGGACATTGTCTAAGCACAAAGAGTGCTGCAAGTTTCCTTTTGAAGAACATTCAAGAGGTAACTAATATTTTTATACAAGTATGCCCATTTGTACTTCATTAAGTACTTTGTGTGAAAAGTAGGTTACTCTTTTAAAGAGAAGATGGTATCCTAGCCCTTCTGCTCCCATTTCATTTCTACAATGATCACATCATCTTTCTGAAACACTGGAATTCATATTACACCTCAGCTCTGGATACTTACAGCCTTTTGTGTTCAACTGAGATACCCCAGCCTACCAGGCAAGGCCTTCTACAACTTTTTTTTTTAATTTTAATTTTAATTTTTTTATCACTTGGTCCTAAAGTGCTGGTTCCTTTTCAGAATTGGTCCATTCTGTTTGCTGTCCAAATTGTTCATGACCAACATGCCTAGCAGGTGCATGTCAGTTTTGATTTCCCCCTGAGAAACATTACTAAGAATGCTTCAAGCTTTCTCGACTAGCAATGTGAGAAATCTGCTCTTCATAAATGAAGGAGTTCTACCTACTCTGCCTTTCACCCCAGGTCTATGGTTCTGTGGTTCTTTATTCATTGGCATGTAAAGAGTATCACCCTTACAATAAAACAAACAAATTAATAAAAAACATAAAACAAAACTTTATAAATTCATAAATAGTGGCTTAGAATAAACCTTAGTACTACTTCAATATTCAGTGAAAGAATCTAGTAAAATAACAGTTATTAGCAAGAAATTAATTTTGGATAAAATGAACATTCAACATTGCCATGGCTTGGATCAATTATATGCATAAGTACACTATCTGCTCTGTGTAAAAAGCATTTCATAAAACCTCCAGTAATTCTCTAGCCAGTTCACACATTACTCATTAAGTGAAAGATACAAATCTCCTGTAAGATGCGCATTTAGGAAAGAAGGATAATTTATAAATGTTTCATTATGCAATAGGTTGTGAACACATTCATGTGGCCACTGAAGTAAATCGTTCCATATTTTCAGTAACATTGACAAGTAAAGATTACATCCCAAATCAGAGAAGTTCATAGAAAAAAGAAGGTTGTAGGCTACAAGACCTATTCAATGCAGACAGCACCTGTCTGGATGAGAAGAAAATAGAATTTTAAGGTTTAGAAGAAAATGTCAGGGTTTGAAGCAATTGAAGATGGCCTAACACATCTGCCATTTTGTGTCAATAATACTTTAAGATGATGCTGGCCATCCACTATCATTCTGTGAGCTGATCCACTGAAAAAGCGTGGAGCAGACATGAGCTTTTTGGGGATAGGATTCACAAATACTCTGAAATATGGTGGTATTCATTATTTTGGTGGACTGTGGTGATGTTGGGATAGGCAGTGGGGAAGGTGGTAGTGTATGAAGATGAAGAAGCATGAGTAATACCCATATATGTGTTTAGAAGATAAAGACACCCATGCTTATAGGACAATAGGTTTTATAATATGGGCACATAGATGGTGTAGTGGTGTCAGAACAGAATGAAGACCAATTCTGCCTCCCAGTGCGATGGATAAATTAGACTTCAAATAAGGGGTCTTTAGGAATTATTGAATCATTGACCAAAGCTAAGAACTGTCAATGTTGACGTTTTCTCTGTTATGACATCAGCTGTGAAGCATGCTATAGTTTTGTTGTCTTGCCCCACTTTGGCCAGAAAAATTAAACACAATGTTGAGGAAAATAATATGCAAAAAAGCATTCACAGAGACAGTTCTGAGTCTGAGATCGCATGCGTTGGTTGAAGCAGTGAGTCCAGTAGGAAGGATGGAGTGAGTGGTAACTGGGAGCCAAGGGGTCAGACCACAAAGGCCTTTGCACAGGAAGCTAGATGGTGTTGTGTCAGGGAGAATTTATAGGGAAAGGGTATGATCAGCTCTGGTTTGGGAGAGGCCAGTCTGGGAGAAGGGACAGGTTTTCTTGAGGCAGAGACTCAATGGTAGGAGGCTAGGCTAAGGTCTCCTGAACTGCTATGCAGGATGACAGCCTGGACAGGACTCTGCAGTGGGACTGCAGAGCTGGAGAAATGACCTTATGGCAGATGAGAGGGAATGTCTGATCTTCTCATAGAATATTCCCATTTCTGTCTCAGTCTGTGCCATTAATACTCCAGCTTCCTTCCACTATCCTGGGAGCCTTCCTTGACCACTTTCTTACTCATACTTTCCTTAATACATTCCCACTCCTCCACAAATCTAGCTTTTATTTTCTACTCCATTTTCTGAATCTTTGGATGGCTCATAGGATTTACTCTGTAATTTGACATTTAATTATATTTAGCATTTGTTTCCACTTCTCTCCTTATGTGTATGTGTTGAGGTCTCCATGGCCACTTACTTGAGAATCAGGGTCTTGCTTGTATTTCTGTCCAGTTCATACAAATTTTCAGACAAAATTCTATGCTTCCCCAAACTCATGTGCTCCTCCAGCACACATCTGTTTCCTTTTCAGTAAATAGCACCCTTATTCTTGAGCTGCTTGGCATCATGTTTAGATTCTTCCTTTCTCATATGCTACTTCGTCACCCTCTGTTCATTCCAATCCTAAAAATATTTCTAATTTGGTCACTTTCTCCATCTTTCCCGCATCTACCCTAGTGTAAGCAGTCATTAGTTCCCTGCTTCACATTTCATTTTAATAAAAGTGGCACTCCCTATTTTGGCCTGTAAGTCCTAGCATGGTTTTTGATCCATCCATACATGCAAATCCATCTCGTGTCTCCTTTGCTTTTTATATTTGATCCATTGTTCTTTTACTTCTCTGAACACAGTAAGTGCTCCGCCCCCACCCTCCATGGGCTGTCACATGCTGCTTATTGGTTATTTCTTGGTGATCTTCTTCTCTCTTGTCTCAGCTTTAATGTCATCTCCCTAGGACTTGCTCTAGGTCAAATAACACTTGCCTCCTTTTTTCTCTAGCAGGGTGCCCTGTTTATTTCATTTATCATGTCTACCATAATAGTTAATGTTATCCCCTTATTTTTTTAAACTTATTTTCTGACTTCTCACTGGATTTTGTGAAAGCAAGTGGCCATACTCTTATTTACCACATATCCTATCATCTAGAATATAGGAAATAAGTGCTCTTTGAATATTTGCTGTCTAAATAGGATAACATAAGGAGATCAATAAATGCTTGATATTTGATTAATACTTTTAGTTATGCTGAGTTCATTATTTCTTGAAAAGGGAGATAACACCATTAAACATGTTAGTTTTTTCAGCAATGTGTATCAATCAGTTATTTATATTGTGCCTTTTCCCAAGGACTTCAGGTGTTTATATTACATAAAGTATTTCTAATGCATGTATATTCAGGAAGCTAATTTTTATTAGACCAGATATACCACAGGATTGCAGTTTTGCCTTGCCAAACGCAAAGGAGAGTACATTATTTTTCCCTAAAACAAAAGCATTTCTGAATTCTTCTGAAATTCTAATGTGTTTTGGTCCAAAAAATTGTGATTCCCTTGGGCAAAAGCAAATTGAATATTGCAGGACAAATTTTGCTTTCAGATGCACAAGGAAAAGTAAAACTGTTTGAGGATATCTTTGGAAACCAGTTCATTTAAGGTTAGCTGAATTTTGGACCTAAGAAGATTGAAAAATTGAGAGCAAAACCTTCCTTTTCTTTGGGTTAACAGACCAGCAACTGTTGTGAACATTTTCCCTGGTATTCATTATTCTTAATCAAGTTAGAATTAATCTAATGATAAAACTCCAAAATATAATTTTACTTATTCAGAAGTGTCTTGGCATCTACCAAGTGATAATGATCTCATTACTGATGAGCATTTAATAATTTTAAAAAGTCATCCATACAGTAACAACTGTTGCCTATCTGCTCATGTTTGAGATACACCGAGTATCATTTGGTCGTATTTATAGAGGAAATTTAGTTCACATTCAAATCCATAATTTTGTTTCTGGGTCTGGTTCCCAGAGTTTTATCTCTGAATTATAGCTTATTTCTGCCCTTAGCCCATCTCTTGCCATCACTGTCCTCATGAACTCCTATTTCTGAATGCTACTCCCTCTGCACAGACTCAACTTCTTAGATCTTAGGCTGAGTATGTCATTTGCAATTGCATACTCAGCAGTGGCCTTTTCCATCTCTCTCTAGTCTCTGAATCTATTTGGAGTTTACCACATTCCTTTTGCAGCCTGCAGATAAAAAAGATATTCTTGTGGAAGAATTGGGAGACTTACAAATGTTAAGTTCTTGGGCAAGTGAGTGCTACTGAAGAATCTCACCTTTAACATATAAACTTAAAGGACACAACTCTCACCATTTCTGGCTGTTAATACTCCCTGAGCGTTAGTGACAATCTAACAAAATAAATGAAGTTTCAATGGGGTTTCTTGTTCACTGTATCAGTTAGCTTTTGCTGTGTACCAAATTATTTGAGAACTTAGTGAATTAAAATAATAGAGGATTACTATTTCTTACGATTGAATTATGGGTTGATTGGGCAGATCTTCTGATCTAGGCTGACTCAGCTGAGGCTGGGAGCTGTAGTAGGATGGCTTTACTTACATATTTGGCAATAGCCCAGTGTCAATTGGGATGCCTTTCTCCTCCATGTGGTCTCTTTTCCTCTAGCCAGCTAGACTGTGCTTGTTTACAGTGATTTTATCCTTAGTGCCATTAGAGACAAGCTTTTCGTGCCTGCCTTGTGTCATATTTGCTAGCGTCTCATTTCCTAAGTCAAACCACATGGTCAAGATCTGATTCAAGCACTGGAGAAATGGATTCCACCTCTTGATGGGCAAAGCAGCAGAATTACCTGGCAAAAGGGTATGAATCCACGAATGGGGAGAAACTTGTGGTCATCTCTGTAATCCATCACATTGACATTAAACTTCCAAGAGTGAAGTCCAAATTGCAGTCACAATAGGCATTTCCCGATTTAGTCACCAGGATAGACTTATGCAATGGGTACTGTGTTCACAAAGGGAGAAGAGGTCATATCTAATTGAGAGACATAGATCTGGGAGCAGGTTAGACTTGATGGAAGGAACAATGCTTTAGCTTAATCTTGAAAGGAAGATTTGTGAGAAAATGCAAGACATGGTCTAATATGTTTGGGAAATGGCAACTGTCTTTTAATGATTAGATTGTAGGGCCCAAATAGAGCATGATGAGAGATAAGGTTTGCAAGTTTGACAAAGGCCAAATAATGGCAGAGAGGAAGTTTTTATGCCAAGCTCTCTGTCCCTACTTGTTTATCTCTTACTTACTTCTACTCACTCCAAACCAGTCTCTGTTTTCACCACACTACTAGAATTTCTCTGACAAAGGCCACTCATATTGTTAAACATATTAGAAATATTCCATTATATACTATGTTTAATTATGTCTAGAGGTTTCCTTTTGTTGACTGCTCATGCTCTTGAAAATATCTTTGGTGTTAGTGACACTTCTCATGTTCTTGGTCTTCCCTTCACTGTTCTTCCTGCTCTGTCTCAGAACTCCACCAGAGTTCTGTCCCAGGCTCTGTTCTTTTTCATACTATGGTTGAACATATCTGCTTCCATGGTATCAGTTATTATCTAGATGCTGCTGGCTCACAAATCTTTATTTTGAACCGAAATTGTCTTATGTTTTCAAATACACACACACACACACACACACACACACACACACACACCTTATTTTCCCTTCAAACATGCTTCTTATTTTGGTAAATGATGACACTCATACATTCCTCCGAAATAAATATCCATGCATCATATTGGCCTTATCCCAATTCCTCTCCCACTATATCTAGTTAGTTGTCCAGTTCTGTCTATTCTGCTTTAGCGCTGTTTGTATCTTCCCTCCTGTCTATGCCCACCATGATGACTTATAGTTAATCCTTGTTTCCCATCACCCTAACAATGAGAAAACCTCATAGTTCAAGCTTTTCCTCTTCCATCTCTGAAGGACAACCAGTCATCNGCCCAAGGGGTACAGGTCTGTGAATCATCAGGCTTACATCTTTCACAGCATTCACCAAAGCACAAACCCTCCCCAATGTCCATAACCCATCCACCCTATCCCTACTCTCCCACCCCCCAGTAACTCTCAGTTTGTTTTGTGAGATTAGGAGTCTCTTATGGTTTGTCTCCTTCCCCATCCCATCTTGTTTCATTATTTTTCCCGCCCTACCCCCCACAACCCCCTACTCTGCCCCTCAAGTTCCTCATGTCAGAGAGATCATATGATAATTGTCTTTCTCTGATTGACTTATTTCACTCAGCATAATACCCTCTAGTTCCATCCACATCATTGCAAATGGCAAGATTTCATTTCTTTTGATAGCTGCATAGTATTCCATTGTATATATATATACCACTTCTTCTTTATCCATTCATCTGTTGATGGACATCTAGGTTAGATGAAGTCTGAATCACACCATTCTTCTAAGGGTCCTTTAGTGGCTCCCCATTGCTGATTGGATGAAGTAAAATTGAATTAGCACCAGATACAGGACTTGACTTCACTGACATCTTCAGCTTTCTGGACGATCGCCTCCTCAAACCCTGTGTTCTGAAGTTCTTGATGTGTGGTATTTGATGACCTCCTGATTAGATGCCTTTAGGTCCTCCCTGAGTTACTGGATGATACGGTATTGTGTCTTCCTGTGATTCTTCCTTGCTCCCTGACTTTGATACTGAGATCACACCATGGATCTATTATTTATTATCATCTATTATGGGTTTGAGCAGTACATGATATCACTAGTCTGTGCAACAAGCCTGTATGGGTTTATGACTGGAAAAGTGGACAAAATAATTAATTTCTTTTTTTTTTTAAAGATTTTTTTTTAAAAGATTTTTATTTATTTCACAGAGGGAGAGAGATCACAAGGAGGCAGAGAGGCAGGCAGATAGAGGGGGAAGCAGGCTCCCCGCCGAGCAGGGAGCCCAATGCGGGCCTCGATCCCAGGACCCTGAGATCATGACCTGAGCCGAAAGCAGAGGCTTTAACCCACTGAGCCACCCAGGTGCCCAAAATAATTAATTTCATCAGGGACAGAAGTGTGGGAATACTATGCCTTATGAAGAGTAAAAGGGGGAAGAAAAGGGGAACAAGGAATTTGTGCAAGGGGTAGAGTGTGGCAGCTCTGCCCTTTTGGGTCGTGTCTGCATATCGTGTAGTACCATGCATAACCTAGGCCTGAGTTTTCTTTCTCTGACGACCCATCTTAGGAAACTTCCCATAAGGCTATAGCTTCAGGCTGGGACAGAGAGGGTGGTGTAGCAGGAATAGGGCCACTTCTTTATGTCATTTGTTTTTGGCTTTAGGGCCTGCTTGGGCCTGATCATGTATATACTACCTCTCTTTGAGGATGAAGTCCAAATTTAGGGCTTGGTGGGTCAGATAACCCAGCTCATGATGATAGCTCAGATCACTGCACTTTATTTTTTTGTTTCCAACTTGTAATTGCTTATTGAAACATTTTTATGACTTTCAAAATCTCTATCACAGAATTTTAACCTCACTGTTGTCTTATAGGCATCTGTATTAGTCAGCTAATGCTACCATAATAAAGAACCACAGACTGGGTGGCTTAAACAGTAGAAATTTATTTTCTCAGAGTTTTGGAGGCTGGAAGTCCAAGATCAAGAGGTTGGCAGGGTTGCTTTCTTTTAAGGTTCCCTCTCCTTCTCATGTAGATGGCCATGATGTCTCTGTCTTCCTGTGTCCTAATCTCCTCTTCCTTATAAGGATGACAGTTGTGTTGCTTTGGGGCCCACCCTAATGACCTCAATTTACCTTAATTAACT
Source organism: Ailurus styani (assembly GCA_002007465.1). NCBI lineage: Eukaryota > Metazoa > Chordata > Mammalia > Carnivora > Ailuridae > Ailurus > Ailurus styani. Next base: position 639,030 of record LNAC01000791.1, on the reverse strand, counting down.
CTTCATAAAGCTTTATCTTCAAATATAGTCACATTTTGAGGTACTGAAAATTAATATTTCAACTTATGAGAATCAGGGGAGGGGGTGGGGCACACTTTCACCCATAACAGCATTTATTTATTATCTTTTTTTTCATTAAGTTTGAGATCTCTCTGGTTCTCCTTATGGTGAGTAGTTTTTGGCTAAAACCTGGGCCTTTTTGGGTATTATGCTATGAGACTTTGAATCATATTTTAATCTGCTTTAGCTGACTTCTTTGTTAGGGAAGGGGCTGTCTTTTTACTGTCAAGTGGAGGTAGAAGCCCAGGTTCCCCAGTGGGCCTCCCTGGATATCCATGTGGTAGTGGGACTTCTTGTTGCTTCTAGGCAGAGTTGGGAGTACTGGTTTTCCGCTAGGCCTCCACTGGTATGGTCCTTGCCAGGAGAAGTATAAATGCTTCATTATTGCTCCCCACATAACCTGCACTAACATCAAGTAGAGGGAGTGGCTGCATTACTGCTTCATGGTGGTAAAATTACTGACAGTCCACTAGACCTCTCCTAATGCCACCCTGATGGGGAGCAAAAAACGGCAGCACTTTATTGCTAGTTTAGTGTGGAGGTCCAGGATTCTCAGGTGGTCTATACTGTCACCTTGGTGTGGGTTTCCTTATTTTCACTGTTTGGAGATGAAGGTCCTAGATCCTCTAATAGTACTGCTATGGGGGTGTTGGGTGCCTCATTAGAGCCTCACAGAGGTAGAGATCTAGCTCCTCACTTGGGTTTTGCTGGCGTGGGTGGGAGTGGGGATACAGATTTTCTGTAGTGTTTGGCTGGAATAGATTGGTTCTTTCCCAAAAGTTTTGTCATGTTATACTTCCCCATTCCTTCATTTATTTTGTTTTTATTGTCTGCATTCATTGACATTTCCTGGTTTTTGGCTGTTCAGCTTCACCTCTTGAATGACTGAGCAAAAAGAAAACCCAGAGACTCATTATTATGCTATTCCTTGAGTCCTGAGATTCTTAGCAGATTTGCCTTCTCTTTACTTTTCAGTCTTTTTATGTTTGCCTTAGTTGTAACATCTAGGTTTTTAAATTGTGCTTAGCAAGAAAACTATGAAAAAAGGATTTCTACTTCACCTTCTCAGAGACAGAAATCTTTGTAAACACTTTGAGAGTCTTTTTCAGTACATATATTTTTTCTTTTCTTTTTAAAATTTAACCCCTGGGTCACTACAAATCCCCTGGCCCAAACTATCTGTAATCCTGCCCCTGTCATTGGGAGTGTCTATGTCAGATCATCCATGCATTTGCTCTTCCCCTCCTGTGCACCTTGTACCCTCAAGCCTTCCTGACTTTTAGGTCTGTGTGCTCAGAGGAAGCCCCAGTCCAGCAGGCCGTATTCCTGGAGCTGGGAATTCTTCCTACTATACTCAAGGTGCCTGGGCTGGGGGTGGGGGAAGTTCATTTGAGTCAGAACCCTGTGGATATCTGCTGGGAAGAGGCTCAGGACCTCTGGGGGAGTAGGGTCTCCTGGGAATCTCTCATCAGCAGGCTCCCTGGCCCTGCCCAGAGAAAAGGGTAAGGAGTTCCATGACATCTGGAATAGGGAATATGTTTTGGAGTAGGGTGGATCTTGGTATCACTATGAGTCCTCCCAGAAGTCCCCACCAGGGACCCACTTTCTCCTCCAAGTCCAAACTCAGGGACCCATCTCAAATGTCTGGATGCTGAGTCCCAGTGGCCTGCACAAGTGAACTTTTCTTCCACCATCTTCACCCCAGACATCAGGACCTTAGAGTCTATTGGATAGGACATCCCCTTGCCCTCCAGGACATGTTAGGACAGTTTTTCTCCCCACTGAGACATTGATGTGGAAGTTTGAGTGCTGGTTACCATTGTACCCATAGGTGAGAATAATGACTAGTATGTGTTTTAAAAAATGTATTATTTATTTACTTGAGAGTGCACAGAGGGAGAGGGTGAGGGAGAAGCAGACTCCCTGCTGAGGAGGGAGGTCGACATGGGGCTTGATCCCAGGACACTGAGATGTGACCTGAGCTGAAGGCAGATGCTTAACTGACTGAGCCACCCAGGTGCCCCCTGTTTTGTTTTATTTTGTTTTTTGACAAAAAGAAATAGCTAATAATCACAACTCTCCAATATATGATAAAATTTCTTTGTTTTTATTGTGGTACAATATATATAACATAAAATTTACCATTTTAATCATTTTTAGATGTATGATCCAATGGCATTAGATATGTTTGCACATACCTATGCACAATGTTGTACAACCATAAGTATTTTTCCATTTCTGGAACTTTTTCATCACCCCAAATAGCCTGATGATTCACAGACCTGTGCCCCTGGGGCAAATAATAATAATAATAATCACCATCATCATCATCATCATCATCATCATCATCATCATCATAATCATAATAAAATTTAAAAAAAAAGAAACTGTACCGATTAAACAATAATTTCCCATTCTTCCCTCTCCTCAGTACCTGGTAATCTCTATTCTATTTCATGTCTCTATAAATTGGCCTATTCTAGGTACCTCATATAAATCAAATAACTCGATATGTAGATTTTGTGTCTGGCTTATTTCATTTAGCATGATGTTTTCAAGTTTCATTCATGTTGCAGCATGTATCAGAATTCCATTCATTTTCAAAGGCTCTATAATATTCCATTGTATGGATATGCCACATTTTGTTTATCTACTATCTGTTGTTGGGAATTTGGGTTGTTGCCACCTTTTGGCTATTGTGAATAATGCTACTGTAAGGATTGCTACAAACGTAACTGTCTGAGTTCCTCCTTTCAAAACATTTGAATATATAACAGAAGCAGACTTGCAAATTTCTTTATATGCAATTATTTACTGATTGAGTACTTTCATGTGTTTATATATTCATTCATTTATTCAACACATCTCTTGTCACCCACTAGTCAAACTCTGTACTGATATTAATGTTCAATATTACACATTTGCATAGTGTCTTATAGAATTTTTATAAGTCAATTATTGACCCTTCATAATAGACTTACGATTTGATGTATTAATATCCCAAATACGTACATATGGAAATGTATCTGAGAGTTCCACACTAAGTCCATACTCACATTTCTGCCTTTAATTTTGAGCCCAATATTCTTTCAGTTGACAACCTGGGGATATTTAAGCAAAAATTAGATTAACATTTGAGGACAATGCTCTAAAAATATGTTCTGTAACTCAAACTCCAGCAAATTTTCCATTATAATGAATCTTATAGATGATATGTAGGTGATTTTCTAACATTTCGAACATTGTTTTAGTTTTTCTTTTTTTTTTTTACAGTAGGAAACAATATCTCTGGAAATGGCATTATCGGCAATGTACTTCGTTTGATGTGTAAACATTCGATGATCATATCAATATACATTTTATCAATGTATTAATTTTGCATATATATTTGTTATCTAAAAATATTTTTGGAATCTGTAAAGATGTCTCTAAGCTGATGATTGTATTTTTGGAGCTTATCTTTGACAATTTTGTAGTACTTTATTTCCAAAATGACTAAATATTGATAAAAAATTATGATTAAGTTCTTGGCTCCAATTGTTGTAGAACTGAAATAAGTTTGTTATTGAAAAGCCAGACTTGAATTTCAAATGAAAGTATTCCTGGAGTACTTAATATATGTTAATAAACACAATTTTACTTTTAGTAATTAGAATTATCTGGAAAATTTTCAAAAAAAAGATAGAGATAAATGATGACATGATTTTTAATTGTCATTTTTCTGTTACTGCTTAAGATCTTTGGAAAATTATGGATTATTACCTCTGAAATAATTCAGAACAGAGTTCTAGGTTATAGAAGAAACTTTATTTTTTTTCCATTATGTAGTAAAAATAAATGTACTTGTTACATGAACTGTGCCCATTTAAAGACTACTGTATATGCATATAGTTATAAAACAGTATTTTAGTTATAAGATATATGCTATGTAATAGTATAAACAATATAACTATGTTTTAATTATAAAACAAACCTATTGCCTGAGTCTCACTAATTCTAGTTTGGATATTGAAATGACTTAGTGAGTCAAATGTGATATTGTAGTGTGAATACACACTATTGTCAGTAGAAAACGTACTTGAAAAGCAGGGGAAGTGACAAGATTGCTTCTCATGGTGGTAATTTTTAAAAATAAAAAGCTTCATGTTTGTGAGGTTTTCATGTTGCTGAAGACATTATTGTGAAGAATTCAGAGACAAGGAAGATGAAGAGATAGAAAAATAGAAGTTTTTCTTTTTCTTTCTTTTTTTCTTTTTAAAAACCTAATATCAGTTTAGATTTTCTTGGTTGCAATAGAACAAAATAAGCTAACAATGAAACTGCTCAGATGGGCATAAATATTGTGGAGATAATGAGGCATCAGGCCTGGTTTGACCCAGTAGCTCAAAGGGTTACAGAGTGTTTTGTTTCTTTGCATCTCTCAAGTGGGCTATCTCTGAATCCTTTTTATTTTTTCTCAAAATTTTAATTTGAAAAGTGTATGCAATGGAAAGATGGTTGAATACCTATATATCCTCCATCTAATAAAAACTAATTAAAAATTTCAATATTTACTTTTTATATTTTTATACATAGTGCATTTTTACTAAACTATATGAAAATAAGTTAAACATATTATACCTCGGTTCCTATTATCTGATAGATCTTGTCAACAAATAGAAAATAGTTACATAAATGGTAGATATTAATACAACTATACCAATAATCATTGATGTAAATGATATAAATATAGCAATTAAAAGAAAGACACTGTTGGAATGGATATTTTTAAAAAGATCCAACTATATGTGTCTATAATAACCCATCTTTAAATTTAAAACAAAGTGAGATGAAAAGTAGGGCTATGGAGTTAGTTGTATCATGTTAGTACATATCAAAAGAAAACTATAGAAGTTATATTAATTTCAGGTTAAGCAGACTTCAGAACAAGGAAAATTATAAGGAATAGAGAGGGTCATCACAAGATGATAAAGAGGACTGATTCTCCAAGAAGACAAAACAATCCTTAATGTGAATGCGCCTAACAGTAGAACATCATATTTTGAGACAAAAACTGATAGAACTAAAAGGAGAAATAGACTAATCCACTATTATAATTGGAGATGTTAACATCTCTCTATAAGTAATTGACAGATCCATCAGGCAGAAAATCAGTAAGGACAGAGTTGAGCTGCACAGCACCATCAGTCAACTGGATCTAATAGACATTTGTAGAATGCTCCGCCCAACAACAACAGATTAATGTTCTCAAGTTCACATGGCACATTCACCAAGATAGACTATATTTTAGGCCATAAAACACACCTCAACAAATTTGAAATAATATAAATCATTCAGAATATGTTTTCAGACAATAATGAATTTAAACTAGGAATCAGTAACAGAAAGATAGCTGGAATATCTCAAGGTATTTGGAGGTTAAACAACAAATTTCTAAATATGACACAGTTCAAATGTCTATCAAGTGATGAATGATAAAGATGTGAGATATATTTAAAAAATGAAATAGTACTCAGTCATAATAAAGAATGAGATCTTGCCATTTGCAATAATGTGGATGGTGCTAGAAAGTATTATGCTAAGTCAGCCAGAGAAAGACAAATACCATATGATTTCACTCATATGTAGAATTTAAGAAACAAAACAAACAAATAATCCTAGGGGAAGAAAGAGAGAGGCAAACCAAAAAACAGACTTTTAACTATAGAGAACAAACTGATGGTTATCTGAGAGGAAGTGGGTGGGGGATGTGTTAAATAGGTGGTGGGGATTAAGGAGAGCACTTGTGATGAGCACTGGGTGTTGTGTGTAAGTGTTAAATCACTAAATTGCACACCTGAAACTAATATTACACTGTATCCTAACTAACTGGAATTTAAACAAAAACTTGAAAAAATAAAAAAAAGAAAATTAAAAAAATAAGACAGTTCAGAGAAGTCTCAAGATAACTTAAAAATATTTTGAACCGAATGAAAATGAAAACACAAATTATCAAAACTTGTGGGAGTGAGAGCTGCACTTAGAGGGAAATTTATGGATTGAGTCCATATTTTAGAAAAGAAGAAAGATTAATGTCAATAATCTAAGCTTCCACCTTACGAACCTAAAGAAAGGAGAGTAATATAACCTTTAGGAAGCAGAAGAAAAGGTATAATAAAAAATAGAGCAGAAATCAATGAACCTAATACCAAAACCAGATGACATTGCAAGAAAGGAAAACTACCAACCAATATCTCTCATAAACATAAATACAATAGGGGCACCTGGGTGGCTCAGTGGGTTAAAGCCTCTGCCTTTGGCTCAGGTCATGATCTCAGGGTCCTGGGATCGAGCCCTGCATCGGGCTCCCTGATTGGCGGGGAGCCTGCTTCCTCCTCTCTCTCTGCCTGCCTCTCTGCCTACTTGTAATCTCTCTCTCTCTGTCAAATAAATAAATAAAATCTTAGAAAAAAAACATAAATGCAGTAGTGTTGAACAAATGTTAGCTATTCAAATCCACCAAAGTACACCAAACCACATGAGATTTGCCTCAGTGCAAGGTTGGTTCAACATTTGAAAATCAATAAATATAATCCATCACATCAAAAGGATAGAGAAGAAAAATCCTATAATCATATCAATAGATGCAGAAAAGACATTTGATAAAGTTCAACACCCATAATAATCCTAGTACCCTTGATAAAACTCTGAACAAACTAGGAATAGAGGAACATCCCCAATTTGATAAAGAGAATCTACAAAAACCCCTACAGCTAATAGATAATGATGAAAAACTAGAAGCTTCCCTCCTAAGATTGGGAATAAAGCAGAGATATTGCCTGTTACTACTCCTATGTAACCATTATACAGGAAGTTCCAACTAATGCAATTAAGACAGGAAAAGGAAATAAAAGTTATACAGATCTCAGGTGCCTGGGTGGCTCAGTGGGTTAAAGCCTCTGCTTTTGGCTCAGGTCATGATCTCAGCGTCCTAGGTTCGAGGCCCGCATTGGGCTCTCTGCTCAGCAGGGAGCCTGCTTCCTCTTCTCCGTNGAAATAAAAGTTATACAGATTTGGAAGGAAGAAATAAAATTGTGTTTGTTCTCTTATGTCAGATTATTTGTGTGAAAAATCCCAAGGGATCACCAGAAAAACTCCTGGAACTAATAAACNCTTCCTCTTCTCCGTCTCTCTGCCTACTTGTAATCTCTCTCTCTGTGTCAAATAAATAAATAAATTCTTTAAAAAAAAAGTTATACAGATTTGGAAGGAAGAAATAAAATTGTGTTTGTTCTCTTATGTCAGATTATTTGTGTGAAAAATCCCAAGGAATCACCAGAAAAACTCCTGGAACTAATAAACAATTATAGCAAGGTTGTAAGATGCAAGGTTAATACACAAAATTCAATTGCTTTTCTATATACCAAGCAGTGGGAGACCATTCACGCTAGCTCCTTTGTTCTTTTGGAATGATCCCATTAAACTCTGAATGCTTTTTTTTATTGCTTTCTGTCAGGCATAGTATGTTATATACTTATGCTGCCCCAGACCTGGAAGCAGCTATTTCTTCAAATACCTTGATCTGTTCTGGTGGAAAATAGCATTTTGTAAACAAGATCTGAATGTGAGGTGTCTTTATAGGACACTAATTGTGAAATTTTTCAGGGGAAAGAAGTAATGAATGGTTTTTAAAATTGTGATTTTATATTTATATTCAGTTCAAATTTAGTATTAACAAATTTGTGCAGCCACTATGGAAAACAGTATGGACCTAAAAAAATTAAAAACAAAACTTCCATTTGATCCAGCATTCTTTTTTTTTTTTTTAAAAGATTTTTATTTATTTCACAGAGGGAG
>LNAC01000791.1:591284-631126 GCA_002007465.1 Ailurus styani | reverse complement strand
AGAGAGGGGGAAGCAGGCTCCCCGCTGAGCAGAGAGCCCGATGCGGTACTCGATCCCAGGACCCTGAGATCATGACCTGAGCCTAAAGCAGAGGCTTTAACCCACTGAGCCACCCAGGCGCCAGCATTCTTAATTTGGATGTATATCCAAAAGAATTGAGGTTAGGATCTTGAAGACTGATTTTCTTAATTTCTCATTTCAACATTTGTATATAATTATTCTTAGAGTGGTAATCTTTATACATAATAATATTGCTACTTCAAAATCTTGGTGCTAATTTGCTAATTTATTTTATTTTACAATCAATATTCTCATCAATCAAAGCAGACATATAGCTAAAAAATTAAACACACTAAGTTTAAGATTTCTTAATCTAGAGTGTAAAGTTGGGGTAACACTCACTTGAAAACATAATTTCTCTGTTTTTCTGTGTTATCAATTTTGTATACGGTAAAGTCCATGTTGTTTCTATTTTTACTTCATTTTAACTCTGATTTTTTTCACTTAATCATATATTTAAACATGTTAATTATTAACATGGTTAAACAGTTAAATTATATAACAAAATATACCCAGAGAAGACTTGTTTACATCCCTTTTTTCACCTACTTCTTACCCAGCCCCTTGTATGTAACTTTAGTTGTTGGTTTCTGGTTTACTATGCCTATTTTTTTAATGCAAGAGTAAATATATACATATATATGTTTATTATATAAAACATGGTATAAATTGCAAATATATACTATAATATATTATACCTTTTCATATATTCTTTATGCAAATATAAATATATATGCTTACCATATGTTTTGTATAATAGGATTCTTATTCTTATTTTTTGCATAAAATAAATGTAATAAAATATATGTATTAAGTGGAAGGATTTGGGGTTTTTTGCTTTCANCCAGCATTCTTAATTTGGATGTATATCCAAAAGAATTGAGGTTAGGATCTTGAAGACTGATTTTCTTAATTTCTCATTTCAACATTTGTATATAATTATTCTTAGAGTGGTAATCTTTATACATAATAATATTGCTACTTCAAAATCTTGGTGCTAATTTGCTAATTTATTTTATTTTACAATCAATATTCTCATCAATCAAAGCAGACATATAGCTAAAAAATTAAACACACTAAGTTTAAGATTTCTTAATCTAAAGTGTAAAGTTGGGGTAACACTCACTTGAAAACATAATTTCTCTGTTTTTCTGTGTTATCAATTTTGTATACGGTAAAGTCCATGTTGTTTCTATTTTTACTTCATTTTAACTCTGATTTTTTTCACTTAATCATATATTTAAACATGTTAATTATTAACATGGTTAAACAGTTAAATTATATAACAAAATATACCCAGAGAAGACTTGTTTACATCCCTTTTTTCACCTACTTCTTACCCAGCCCCTTGTATGTAACTTTAGTTGTTGGTTTCTGGTTTACTATGCCTATTTTTTTAATGCAAGAATAAATATATACATATATATGTTTATTATATAAAACATGATATAAATTTCAAATATATACTATAATATATTATACCTTTTCATATATTCTTTATGCAAATATAAATATATATGCTTACCATATGTTCTGAATAATAGGATTCTTATTCTTATTTTTTGCATAAAATAAATGTAATAAAATATATGTATTAAGTGGAAGGATTTGGGGTTTTTTGCTTTCACTTAATAAATACTAGAAATCACTGTAATCACTGTATATAGTTTTATAGAGAGCTTTCTCATGTTTTATGGCTTCATTGTATTTCCTTATGTGACAATATCATATTTTATTCAGTTAGATCCTACTGATAAACATTTGAGTACTCTTCAGTGATTTGTTATTTAAAAAACTATCAAATAATCTTGTGTATATGCTATTTTTATTTGTAGAGGAATATCTTTTGTTCTAGAAATGGGATTACTTGTCAAAGGGTAACATATATTCAGTTTCTTGCATGTATTGCTAAAATCCATTCCATCGTGGGTCCTCACTAGCATTGCACGAGAGTGCCTATTTCCATACAATCTCAGCAGCAGGTCTTGTTGACTAGATTTAGAAATGATATTTCAGTATAGTGTTAATTTGCATCAATCTTATTATGAGTGTAGTTTAATATCTTTTCATATGTTCAGTCATTATTTATTTTTTTTTTTACTTGACAGAGAGAGAGATCACAAGTAGGCAGAGAGGCAAGCAGAGGGGAGGAAGCAGTNATATATTATACCTTTTCATATATTCTTTATGCAAATATAAATATATATGCTTACCATATGTTCTGTATAATAGGATTCTTATTCTTATTTTTTGCATAAAATAAATGTAATAAAATATATGTATTAAGTGGAAGGATTTGGGGTTTTTTGCTTTCACTTAATAAATACTAGAAATCACTGTAATCACTGTATATAGTTTTATAGAGAGCTTTCTCATGTTTTATGGCTTCATTGTATTTCCTTATGTGACAATATCATATTTTATTCAGTTAGATCCTACTGATAAACATTTGAGTACTCTTCAGTGATTTGTTATTTAAAAAACTATCAAGTAATCTTGTGTATATGCTATTTTTATTTGTAGAGGAATATCTTTTGTTCTAGAAATGGGATTACTTGTCAAAGGGTAACATATATTCAGTTTCTTGCATGTATTGCTAAAATCCATTCCATCGTGGGTCCTCACTAGCATTGCACGAGAGTGCCTATTTCCATACAATCTCAGCAGCAGGTCTTGTTGACTAGATTTAGAAATGATATTTCAGTATAGTGTTAATTTGCATCAATCTTATTATGAGTGTAGTTTAATATCTTCATATGTTCAGTCATTATTTATTTTTTTTTCTTACTTGACAGAGAGAGAGATCACAAGTAGGCAGAGAGGCAAGCAGAGGGGAGGAAGCAGGCTCCCCGCTGAGCTGGGAGCCTGATGCGGGGCTCAATCCCAGGACTCTGGGATCATGACCTGAGCAGAAGGCAGAGACTTTAACCCACTGAGCCACCCAGGTACCCTTGTGTTCGGTCATTTTTATAAAATGTGCACTGTCTGTAATCACTTCTGCTCATTTTATGACCGAATTTTTGTTTTTCTTCTCAAACTTTAATCTTTCTGTGATATTCTCAAATTTTTCTCCTTTTTTGACTTAGAGATGAATTTTTTTGCCATATAAAGTTTTATCATTTAAAAAAATTATTATTTTTGAATTATTTCTGGATTTTGAGTCATGGTTAGAAAAGCTTCCCCGATTCCATTAATAAAAGAATTCATTATTTTCTCAACACCAATGATTTGAAAAATGAATCTATATTATATACTAAATTTACATATATAATTAGTGTTATAGCTAGACCTTTATTTCATTTTCCCATTGAACTAACTATTCATGTGCCTGCACCACACTGATTTAATTACAGAGGCTTTACTGAGTTTTCTAAACATATGTTATAGTTTGTCTCCTCAGTGCTCTTTATGAGTGTGTAGCTAGCTATTCCTATTTGTTTACTTTTCTATAGGAACATTAGAATCAATTCATATACCTCTGTAAAAATGTGTTGGTATTTTTATTGGAATCACATTAAATGTATATGAAAATTAACAAGGAAAAATGGTATGTATGCTTTGGTTTTGAGGTATTTTATTCAAGATGTCTCTCCATTTGATTTATTTCTTCTCATGTTAGGTTTGTGTATTGCTAGCTTTCTTTTCCTTTCTTTTTCCTGTTACTATTGTATGTGGGGTATTCTTTTCTAATGTATCTTTTATTTGGTTTTATTTTGTATGTGCAAAGGCCTTCGATATTATATGTTAATTTTATTTTTTGTAATATTAAATTCTCTTAATTGTCATAATTTTGGCAGCAATTATTTTGCAATGTTCAGTCACACTATCATGGCATCTGGAAATATAAATCGATTTCAATATAGGTTTTTCCACTATTTTAGAAGGTAGTCATAAATATTGCTCCTTGGGGGCCTGGGTGGCTCAGTCGTTAAGTGTCTGCCTTCCACTCAGGTCATGCTCCCAGGGTCCTGGGATCAAGCTCCCTGCTCTGTGGGAAAGCCTGCTTCTCCTTCTCCCACTCCCCCTGCTGTTGTCCCCTCTTTCACTGTATTTCTCTCTGTCAAATAAATAAATAAAATCTTAAATAAATAAATAAATAAATAAATAAATAAATGAACAAACATTGCTCCTTAGAACTATTAAGTGGTGAGTTCAGTTTGCTATTTTTATTAATTTTGCATTAATATTCAGAGATAAGATGAGTTTATTGTTTTCTTGTGCAATGTTTTTCAAGTTTAGATACTAACATTTGATTTGAGTAACAGGCGATTTAATATGAGGGTAGAGAAGAGAGCTTTGGATGGCTTATTTCTTAGTTCAGGGCCATGTCTTTCTTTGACAGAGTGGAGCACAATTTCTTTATTAAGTATAGCCTTTTTTAGTGTGTTTTTATTTTTTAAATTTTTTAAAGGTTTTATTTATTTATTTGACACAGAGAGAGGGAGAGAGTGCACAAGCAGGGAGAGCTTCAAAGGGAGAGGGAGAAGCAGACTCCCCGCTGAGCAAGGATCCTGTTTATAGGACTGGATCCCAGGACCCTGGGATCATGACCTGAGCCAAAGACAGATGCTTCACCAACTGAACCACCCAGGTGCCCTTGGTATGTCATTAGATTATGTGATGTTATCTTAATCTCTGTAAGACCCTTTGGCTTCTTACTTCCTTATTTACACTTAATACCACTCCTGCACATGATGCCTGGCCATTGTGAGGTTCTTCCCCCATTCACTTTCCCAGCCCTTGTCTTTCAATTCCCAGGAGTCAGGGCTCTGATCCCCAGGACTCAGATTTTTGTCAGGTTGGTACTTTCTTAGCTTTCCTGTTCCACCCCTTCCTCCCATCTCCCTTGTCTATAAAATCCTGCCTGACCCCTTTCTGCAAAACAGCCTCTGGATCTGACTTTGCTGGTGTTACAATTTCCCCTACTTAAATGTAAATTGAAGTTATTAATTTTCTGTTTCTCCTAGTCATGGCATAGATTGTATTCTGGCTGATTTGTTTTTTCCTATTAGTTCATTTTCAGGATGTGTGGAGAGGTTTGAATTCAGGTGGTTACCATTAACCCACAGGAAGCTGGAAGTTCTCTTGCTGGCGTTAACCTAAAGCGGTGTATCTTGAATGCATACTTTATTATTTTAATCAACATGTACATATCTAACTATAGAAGTTCTATTGCGTCTTTTTTTACTACCATTTGGTCACCTTTTTAGTATTGTTTTCTATAAAATGTAAGTCTAAAACAAATCTGTATTTGTGATATAAAATTTTAAGGGTGGTTTTCAGTTTTGAGACTTCTCAATGAATATTTGATAATTTGTTTAATTTTTATGAAGCAGTTCATCATTATTTAAATATGATAATAATAAAAAACCTATTTAAGCCTTTATACACATCTCTACAGGAATTGGGTCAGTTTTTTATGCCTCAAGATATGATACCTGAAAAGTAATGTGGTTCCTTGACATTCTGATAACATGAGGGTCTTTACCAGGGAGGTATATCTGAATCCTCTGGAATAAATTTACAAAATACTTTTTACCTGGTCTCTACCGCTGGAATAGAGGTTTTAAACTTTTCTGCATATTATTATCACCTGTGGAATTTTGAAGAATCCCAGTGCTTATTTCACATTCCAGACCCATTATGAAATCAGAGTTTGCAGAGACAGTATGCCAGATACCAGTATAAGGCCTGAGACAGAGCCAAAATGATGTCTTAGAAATATTGATTCGGGTACCTATTACACTAATTCACACACAACCAATGTAGGAAAAATGTTAGGGTTGGAAGCTGACAGCCAAGAAGTAACTCTTGAGATGTCTTTGGTGCAAAAAGGTGGTTTTATTAAAACACAGCGGCAGGACCCATAGACAGAACAAGCAGCACCTGGGTCACGAGGAATTATATACTTCAAGTTGGAAGGGAGTTAGGGATACCATAAACCCCCAGATATTTTGGAAACAGGGTTTCCAGGATCCTGAGGGCACTAGCTATTGTTAGAAAAATGTCATTTATTACCGTTTAGTAAAAACTCAGTCATGAGAATCTTCAGATATATGTCAGTGGGTCATATGTTTGGAAGATGATTGCTAACATGTATCTTGGGGGATAGAGATAAAAGAAGTGTCCAAAGGAATTTTTATATGTTATAGTAGACTTACAGAAACCTGGGGGTCAGGCTAAGATTGCCTTTTGCCCTTAGCAAAGTATTAACATTGAGGCAACTGGGTTCCTAGAGGAATATCACTCTGTTTCAAGGACTTGTCCATGGGTTTTAAAGTAGTAAGAAAATTTAATAATTTTTCTTCTGCCTTTGTTTCCTACATCATAACCATAGTTGAGAACCAGTGGTGGTTTTTAGACCACAGCTCAATAGTCTTTATGAGCTAGTTGAAGAAACATGGTCCTAGAAAATTCTATTTCTTGGTATCCTAACATATAGTTATATTTTTGAGATTGTTAGGTCAAAGCAAGAACTTCCATAGGATCAAATAATGCTAAGAAAATATCTCCAGTTAGACATAAATCTCTTACCAGTTACTACTACTACTCTGAGAAACTTACAGAAGTTCTAATCTGTGAGAAAAGAAAGTAATTTGGAACTTCCAAAGCTTCCCTAAGCACATTTTAGAAAAGCAATCTCTTTCATTTTCAACTAGAATTTTGATTTCTATGGCTTCTATGGTTTTTCAGTCATCTGCAGAGAGATTGTTTCAGAATTAACTGGGAAGAATTGGATTGAATAGGTCTGTGGGCAAGCTCAGGAATTGTTTTTAGCAAACCACCAGGTGATTCTGAAGTGCTCAAAATCACTGTGAGCTCTAGCTATGCAAAGGTGCATTCCAGAGGAACTCGGTAGAAAGTTTCAGGAATTCTGATAGTCTCAGGTCCCCAGAGGCACAAGTAGAAAAGACACAGTTTTCGCTTTCATGACATTCACAAAATATTCACATATTGATTTAAAAATGAAATAACTTTGCCATCCTATAGTTGAAGAAAAAAGGACATAGTGCTTGTATGTTATGTAAATTGTTTTCATCAAATCTTTTGGCTAGTTTAGTTACATCATCATATTTGTAAATTCATTAACAAGTTCCTTTCCTGTAGGTTTTTAGCAGCAGCCATGGGAGAACCAAAATACATCTTGTGGATCTGTTAATATGAGTTTATCCCCCTTCAGATGAATCCTATGATATTTGCCAGCTTTGCAAATATAGGTCCTGGTTCAATATATTCTATATGATAGAATGAATTTGAAAAAATTTGAATTTGAAAAAATTGTTGTAGTCTAACTTTTCTTTTTCTTAGAGAACTTGTTACCCAGTAAATATGACCTCATTAGTCAGAATTTTTCTAAAATCACTCTAAGTTTTAGAGATTAAGGCAGTGATTCTTAATATTTTGGATCAAGGATTTCTTTGAGAATCTGACGAGAGCCTTGGAACTGTCTTACCCAGATACTTGAACATATTTAAATGAAATCAAAGTCTCCATATATTTTTAGAGAATCTATTAACATCCCAAAGCTCTTTAGAGCCACATTGCAGTTTAAAAATTCCTGATATAAGAAATGTGGCATCTATGCAAATTTATAACTAAATAGGATTTTATATGTTTTTCAGGTATCTGTACAAGAATGAAATTCATGTCCTAGATAAGCAAACATTTAAAGGACTCATATCCTTGGAACAGCTGTAAGTAATAAAAACTTGTTATTGAATCATTGATGGTTATGGTTCAAATAGAAGCTTTTAAAATGCCATTATGCGATAGTTGAGCAATTATTTTAAGTTTTGTCATGCAGCTTGAATGACTGATTATTCTGTCATCATTTGGACAAAAATCAGAATGTATGATCGAGTTGGCATGAGGGCAGGAAGACAGACAGAGCTCAGCTGGAATCCCAGCTCCTACATTTATTAGTTGTATGGTATTGGGCAAGTTGCCTTCCCTGAGTCTGTTTCCAAATCTCTGAAGTGAAGATATTTCTACTATGAAGATTAAGATATTCCATGCACAGAGTCTAGTTTACCACTTGACACAAAATAGACATTTCATAGAAGGTAATTGATACCTGTGATGATTATTAATTTATCAAGTTCATAGACATTTAACTGATATGGGAACTCCCAAAGCATGAGATCTAACCTCTGATTTGACAAATGAATAAACAAATCCAATATTAATTAAATGACTTGCTTAAGGTTAAAAGTTTGTGGAATTGTTATTACAACCTAGATCTCCTGGCTGCTATTCTAGTGCACTTTTTAGCATTTGACACCTTACTGCTGGTTTCAAGAACAGTTTGAAATCCCATAAACTTTAAGTTCACTTTTCAGAATTTCAGTGTAATATATGAATTCTTCAGTATGAAAAAGCTATATTATATAGTTACTGTTACTGAATGACAATTTGATGTTTTAGTCAGACATTTCTCTTGATTTTTAGTGTCTGTGATGCAAATACTAATTAGATATTTGAAGAGATTTTACCTCATTCATGACAAGCTATGGGATATTTATCAGCTCAGATATATAGAACACTCCTTGATCTTTAATTAAGAGGACTCTTAAATACCAGAAGCTTTGGACTCTCAGGTTTGTTTCTATCTTCAGTGTGGCTTCTTATTTTCAAAAGGCAATTTGCAATCAGTTCTGTAAGAAACATGCTTCTGTAACAGTCCAAAGAAATCTAGATTTCCTTTTCCTGGAAGGCCAAAGTGTTAGACTATTTTATTAAAATATGATCAATTGGATACATTTTTTAAAAAATATTATTTTTGTTTACTTCTCTCATTAATTTTCTTGTACATAACTAATGAGTCATCCTATGACAAAGTGTGTTTCTTCATCTTTAGGTAATTTTTACTATATTGTAGAACCATCACAAAAGCCAATTAAGTATAACTTCTTTAATAACAAAAACAAACAAAACCCTTATCACCGTGATGAGTTTTTCATCAAATATAGTCACAGATGGTTTATAAAAATTAATATATGAAAAGTTCTAATTCCTGTTTAAAGTGCACATAATTCTCATTAGTAAATACTTTATATTCTGATAATAATTAATGGTCTTATTAATATTGAGTAATACTATTGTTTAAAGCCATAGAAATAGGCATTTCTGTTTGCTAATTTTAAGGCATGATTCCATGCTCTTGTGAATCATTATTCAAAGAGTATTTTTGGAATTCAAATATGTAATCTCTAATCCTTGGAATTTTTTATAATTTTAATTATAGCTCTGAAAGCCAATTCATTTCAGTATATCTCTATCAAACTAAAGAAGAGCTTGAGATGCCTGAAATATTTGTTATTTAAGATCTATATACATAACCTTTCTTTTAATGATTCTTATTGTTCATAATCCTTTTGGGGTTAAAATCCTTTTTGATGAAGGCAGGAACATATGATAGATGTTTGCATAGCCTTGAAAATATGGTAGGGCATTGTAATGCCAATTCTGCTACTGACGTGATTGTTTACATTCATTATGAAAATATACGTTTTGATTTTCCTGTAGTCTTTATGACATAGTCTGTGATCTAAAAAAGTGGGAATGAAAATTGAGGAAGGGATATTGAAGAAGGATTTGTTAGTCTAATTCTTTTTTTGATCTTTTGGTCAATTGAAAATTTGGTAAACTATATTCATTGTTTTTAAAGATTTTATTTATTATTTATTTATATATTTATTTGAGAGAGAGAGAGAGAGAGAGAGAGAGTATGAGCGGTGGGGAGGGGTAGAAGAAGAGAGAGAGAGAATGTTAAGCCCAGTCCATGCTGAGCACGGAGCTGATATGGGCTTGATCTCAAGACACTGAGATCATGGTCTGAGCTTAAATCAAGAATTAGACACTTAACCAACTGAGCCACCTATATGCTGCAAACTAAGTTCCTTTTTAAAATCACTTTATTGAGGTATGATTGTCACGTAAAAGGTTGTGCATACTTAATGGAACAATTTGATTAGTTTGGAGATAAGTATACACCAATGAAACCAATGCCAAAATCTATGCCATAAATATATCCATCACTTCCTTCCATCCCTGTATTATGATCTCTCTCTGTGTGTCAAATAAATAAATAAAATCTTTAAAAAAAAAAAAATAAAATAAAATCACTTTATTGAGGTATGATTGTCACGTAAAAGGTTGTGCATACTTAATGGAAACAATTTGATTAGTTTGGAGATAAGTATACACCAATGAAACCAATGCCAAAATCTATGCCATAAATATATCCATCACTTTCTTCCATCCCTGTATTATTATTATTATTATTATTATTATTATTATTGATAAGAACCCATAACATACCCTCTTAGCAAATGTTTAAGCATACAATTCAGAGTTAAGTCCTGAAACTATAACACTACCAGAAATACATAGAGAAAATCTTCTTAACATTGGTCTTCAATGATTGCTTGGATATGAAAGTGAAAGCACAGGCAGCAAAAGCAAAAATAGATAATTAGAGCTACATCAAACTAAAAAACTTCTGTACAACAAAGGAAACCATCAACAGAATGAGAGGCACCTTATGTAATGGAAAAATATTTGCAAACATATATCTAACAAATCCGAAATATATGAGGAACTCCTACAATTCAATAGCAAAAAACCAAACAAACTGATTAAAAAATAGGGAAAAGAGTTGAATAGGTATTTCCCCCCAAAAGACTTACAAGTGGCCAACAAGTATATTGAAATGTTCTCAATGCCACTAATCATCAGGGAAATGCAAATTAAAACCATGAAGTAAAGTTACCTCACACTTGTTAGGATGGCTATTATTAAAAAAAAGTATTGATGAAGATGGTGTAGAGGAAAGAGAATCCTTGCACACAGTGTTGGTGGGAATGTAAATTGGTGCAGCCATTATGGAAAAAAGTACAGATGTTCCTCAAAAAATTAAAAATAGAATTACCATGTGATCCACCAATCCCACTTCTGGGTATTTAATCCAAGAAGTTAAACTCAGGATCTCAAAGAGATATCTGCACTCCCATGTTCACTGCAGTATTATTTATAATAACCCTCTGCCCACTGACAGATGAATGGATAAGGAAAATGTGGTAGATACGTACAATAGAATATTATTCAGGATCAAAAAAGAAAGAAATCCTGCCTTTTGTGATAACCTGGATGAATTTGGAGGACATTATGCTACGTGAAGTAAGCCTGACACACAAGGACAATACTATGTAATACCACTTGTAAGAGAAATCTAAATAGTCAAACTCAAAGAAGCACAGAGTAGAATACTGGTTTCCAGAGGATGGGGGAGGGAGAAATGGGGAGATGTTAATCAAGGGTACAAACTTTTAGTAATGCAAGATGAATAAAACCTTACAATCTACTGTACAAAATAGTGACAAACCACATTCTGCTTTAAGGATAAATGCTTTCTTTATATTGCATTAGAATATCTTCCATGTGTTGGCTACATGAAGAGAAATTTTGAGATTAAACACAAGTTATAAATTAAAGCATAAATGTTATTTTAAGTATTAGTAAGGCACAGAATTTCTGTACAATAATTTATATTCTTATATTGATTGTGTGAGAGCAGTGAATGGAGTAAGGAGTAATTATCTTTATAAGAATTAGAATGATCGAATTTGTATGTAGGAAGATAGAATTATTACATATTAAGAAAGTGTGTATTAAATGAATATTTGTGAGGATTCAATCAATTTTATCAAAGGGAAAGACCATTTCCTTGGGTATAACTTTCCATTTCATACATAGTTGAACACCACTGTTTAAGGGGGATAGCATCTCCAAAGCATGTTTCTATTCTACAAATGACACAGAGGACTCTAATACTTCTACCTTTTAGAACAAGTGTAACTGCTGTGTTCTTAGAAGGCACAATTTAATATTTCTTGTGTTATTAGTCAGTCATCCTCTTTTCAATTACTCTTCTTTATCCAAAATTTCTGTCTTTATTCTGCTGATACAATGGACATATTTTCATTGATTATTTTTTTTTACCAATAAATTTCTCATCCTAGCCTCCTTAATAGGCACTAAATATCTCTTGTAAAAATGATATTTTCTAGTGATGGTCCTCATATGACTACTGAACCAGAAGTGATAAAATCCATTTTAGTTAATCATTATTTTTAACTTACATTTCCTTTTCAATGTATAACTTCATATTCCTTACTTTTTCTTTTCTTTAGATGTTTACTTATTGCTAAATGATGTATTTTATCTAGGGCATTTCTATTAGATAAAAACAGGCTTTCATACCTGTGTTAAACTGTTACATTTTGCTCCATGTCTTAAATATCAACATCTTATTCCATTGTTGATTGAAATTACAGAAAGAGGCAGAATGGTGTCTCCAAGAACGTAAGATCTTAGAAATTAGACTGGACTAAGTTTGATCTCACTGAACAAGTGTTGTACTAATTAATTATTAAATCTTGAGCATTTCACTTTATGATTCTAAACTTTATTTTCCTTATATTGTTTTTTAAATGAGGATAATAGCAGCTATTTGCCAGACTAACTCTGAGATCTAGGGATAACATATATAAATCACTTGGCAAGAGTTGATTCTGAAATAACAATACCTACTATCTTTATAACTATATTTATTATTATTTTATAGTTATTATTTCACTATTTTCTGCACAACTTGTTAAAAGAAACAGCCAATTTATTATTTATTTATTTAAACAAACAGCTAATTTAAGTGGCTTTTTAGAAAAACTTATTTATTTGAGAATGAGAGAGTGGGGGTAGGGAGGGACAGGGAAAGGGAGAGAGAAGCAGACTCAGTGCTGAGTGCAGAGCCTGAAGCAGGGCTTGATCTCATGACCCTGACATCACAACCTGAGCTGAAATTAAGAGTTGGATGCTTAACTGTGTCACTCAGGTGTCCCTAAATGGTGTATTTTTAAATACAAAGTTAAACTTAGCTAGTGATATAAAGTATTATTAACTTAATGTCTTTTTTTTTTAAAGATTTTATTTATTTGACACACAGAAAGAGAGATCACAAGTAGGAAGAGAGGCAGGCAGAGAGAGAGGAGGAAGCAGGCTCCCTACTGAGCAGAGAGCCTGATGTGGGCCTCGATCCCAGGACCCTGAGATCATGACCTGAGCCAAAGGCAGAGGCTTTAACCCACTGAGCCACCCAGGCGCCCAACTTAATGTCTTTGACCTTTCTTGATCTGTCTAGTTTATTTTAAAGGACATTTCAATTTGATTACTTAATATAAGCCATAAATTACTGTAAATGCTAACAAGATATCATCTTTTTAAACATGTAAATACATCTAATTATAAAGTTAATATTTCAAAGCTTTTTAAAAGTATCCTTTTTTTCAAGAGGCTTCAAGACTGATTACAATATTTTAAGAATCTAAAATTACAAAGAATGGAATACCTAGCTTAATCCTTTTGGATTTATAGATACTTGGAAAATACAAAAATTCTGACTGAAACAAAAGAATATATGGGTAAAACTTCTTTTGCTCATTCATTGCCCGAAAGTCGTGCATTAGAGCCACTTTGGGTTTACCCAGATTGTCAGTGTTATTCATCCAAAAATCACCAGGTGAATCCCCAGGTCAAACAAATTGAGTTTGTCACTAATTGCAGTGAATGAGAACACATGTTGTGGGGAGTCATGGGGATTGTCAATAAGAAGTTGTCAGAAAAAAACACGTTATAGGGCGCCTGGGTGGCTCAGTGGGTTAAAGCCTCTGCCTTTGGCTCAGGTCATGATCTCAGGGTCCTGGGATCAAGCCCCCCTCATCAGACTGCCTGCTTAGTGGGGAGCCTGCTTCCTCCTCTCTCTCTCTGCTTGCCTCTCTGCCTACATGTGATCTCTCTTTCTGTCAAATAAATAAATAAAATATTTAAAAGAAAAACACGTTATAAACTTAAACTTTGGCTAGGTGATTTTGGTGAGAGAAAGAAGGCAGGGATTTGCTCTAAACTGAATAATTCCAGAAAATGTACATCGATCTTATGATTGTGTATCTCAATTAATCTTATCTATAAAGAGGGGAGAACAGAATGAGGATATAGCTGTAATTGGTAAGGATATAGCATTCACTCAATGTGGCCAAAAGAAGAGGGTGTTGGATATTTTGTGGGTGGCAAAGTAACCTTGTTTTTGTTTGTGCTTAGACCAAATTATCAAGTAGCCTTGTTTTGTTCCATTTTATCAAGGTCTCAGAGTAACCTTGTCTTAGCTTGGATTCTGTGAGATTATGTTCAGTAGAATACCATGGCTTATCCATGAATGCCAGGCCAGCTTTTGAATGTCAAAGATAATCTTTCTTTTTTTGTGTTTCCTTTCTCAAGATAAATTAGAACCCACAATTCAGAATAAAATGTAGATCATTATGGTGGTAAAGATTCTTCATCAAAGACTTTATTTAAAGAGATCCTTCCATGATGCTGACTAGTAACTTATTCTCAGTGTAAAAGCATCTTTGATGGATAACATCTGAAAAAGTTTCATTGATTTATAAACAGAGACAAATTTCTGCTTTTGACTATGTTTTTGTAGGAGAAAGCAGATTTACATTCTGCTTTTAAAAACCAAAAAAACAGGCAAAATATATAAACCAGCCATTTTCAGGGATTGAACAACAGGCAACAAAGAGCTGTGATCCATGACACAGGGACTCATGATGTGATCTCTGTGATTGAGCAGTTTCCAAGTTGAAGCACAGGGACCGTTGCACAGCAGAGACTGGCTGACCTGAGGAGGCAGAGATTGGAGTTTGGGGATCCTGGCATGGTGAAAACTGGTGACATGGGGCACCAGAGAGCAGAAAGCTACATGGAAAGGGCCCTGGAGACCTGCAGGGGTTTCTCCTAGTCTTTGGCTGGATACTGATCAGTACATATTTCAGGGAACTACCTGTGCATAGAAAAGAGCTACTGGAAATCTGTAGGTCAGAAAATTCCCATAAATTCCTACACAGGGTTGAGAATAGTTTGTGGTACTACCAGGCAGTGTGGAAGACCTGATGCTACACAGCACTGGACAGAGTCCTCAGTAGAGTGTCACCTTAATAGAAGGGTTTAATGAGTCTTAAGATGAAGATTGCTTGACCTGGTCTAGTACAGGTTAAAACAAACCAGAGAGAATCAAAATGCTCTCAGATAATATAACTGTGCAGAATGAAGCCCACTATTTATCAAGGAAATGCAACAAAATCCAGCACCCAATAACCCAACATTCCCAATTCTTTTTCAGAAGAATTCACAATTTCTTCAGAAATTGACAAGCAAGCACATCATAACAGAGTTATAAAATCAAGAAACCAAAACCTGATAGTACTGAAAGGAAAAATAAGCAAATTGAACACTCTTCTGCCAATAATTGATAGGAAAAGAGAAAAATCCCTAAGCATATAGGAGACCAGAATAACAGCATCAACCAACTTGACCTAACTGAAAGTAATAGGGCAATCCACCTCAAGCCTGAAAAATATACAACATTTTCAAGTGCACAAGGAACACTTACCAAGATAGATCATATTCTAAACTACAAAGTAATTCTAAATAATTTTCTTTTTAAATCGCAAATGGATTTATTCATGGATAGAATTGTAATTTGGGGCAAACAAGCTATGGTAAGCCATAGACAAGTCCAACAAACAAAGGAGAAAATGTTATTTCATGGGGAAGGTGGTGGTTGGGAGTGGTTGTTTTGGACAAAAGTCTATTGGAGAAAAGCAAGAGTTCAGGGTGATGATGGTTTCTCATTGGCTGAGTTGCTGGAGTGGTTAATTTCTTATAGGCGATACAATGTGTATCTTTTTCTGTTGTGGCCTATAAATTGATAATTCTTTCCTGTTGATGATTCTTCTTTTGGGGTCTGTAATCCACGCTTCCTGTAATGGACACAAACTAGTACCATGGGAAAGTTCCTTCTTCTGGCTTCCTGAATCCATTTTAATGAAGTTTCCCTTTACAAATTTTCACATTTCCTTCTTTTGATCAAGATCTTTCACTGAAAACATCACTGATCAAGAATCAGGTTTTCCGGGGCACCTGGGCGGCTCAGGTCTTGATTCCAGAGTCCTGGGATTGAGTCCCACTGGGGCTCTCTGCTCAGTGGGGAGTCTCTTCCCCCTCTCCCTCTGTTCCTACCCATTCCCCTTCCCCAGCCTGTGGTCTCCCCCTCCCTCCTCTCTCTCAAATAAATAAATAAAATCTTTAAAAAAAGAGTCAGGTTTTCTTAATTCAGTGGTCTTTTTTCCCTTGGTACCCGGAAGGACTTTTCTGGGTGTCACGTCCTATGTCAGAGAGAAATTGTATAGATTGGAAACTTACTGAGGTCACCTGTGAGTATCAAGGGGTCGGAGGGAGAACTCTCAGCTGCTTCCATCTTCGGTCCATATTTATGGGTATATTGTTTTTGCAAAGATTTGACAGGCAACAAGTACAGAATCAAAAGTGACAGGACAATTCCCATTTATGTGATGGCTCCAAATCAGCACCCTAAGTCTGAAAGTAGCCCACTGAAAATATTTATTGACACATATTCTGAGTTAAGGGAGAAAATTCGTCCTACAGAAGGAAACCCAGTCATGTATGCCTCCTGGAATTTCCTGCTTCAAGCAGCCTTGAAAGCAGATGAGTGGATACTGCAAAAGCACACTAAAAGAACTAACTGAGCATATCTGGAAAGATACAGTGTAGGTATAAACATGAAGCGATAGGTGATAAACTTTTTGTAAGACAGCAAAACTTCAAAGACATTTTAAAACAGTGTTATCATCTCCAAAGAACTATTTGGAACTCAATATGTTACAATAATACAGCCTGTAAATACAAAGCATGAATTTGGGTAAGAATTCAGAGTCAGTTGCATAAAGAAGATGTGGTTTATAAACAGAATGGACTATTATCCAGCAAATAAAAGAAATCTTGCCATTTGCAGCAACATGGATGGATTTAGAGGGTAATATGCTAAGTGATAGAAGTGAGAGAAAAACAAATACTGTTTGATTTTACTTATATGTGAAATCTAAGCAAACAAACAGCAGAAACAGACTCATAGATAAGGAAAACAGATTATTGGTCAGAGGGGAGGACGGGATGTGGGACAGATGAAACAGGTGAAAGAGATTAGGAAGTATAAACTTCTAGTTATAAAATGAATAAGTCATGGGGATGCAATATACAACATAAAGAATATAGTCGGTAATATTATGACTTATATGAGATAGATATATATATATATATTACATAATATATAATGACTTTGGTAAAAGTAACTGAACTTATGGCGGGGATCATTTTGTAATGTATAAAAATATCAAATTATTATGTACACTTGAAACTAATAGGACATTATGTCAGTAACATGCCAATAAAAGTGTAAAGAAAAAAGTAAAAGTTGCATATTGCGAAAAAAATAAAAATAATCATCCTTTGGTAGAGAAATCTTTTCACAGTGCACTCCTGGGAGAGAAAGATCTTAAGCATCACACCTTCAATCTCAAGATTTTCTCTGTTGGAAATGACACCTCCAGAAAGGCTCTCTTCAGCCATGATGGAAAGGCCCCTATAGTGTATTGCTAATCGGCCCTTATGCCACCAAACTTCCAAGAATAGCCTTTTGGATTCATGCAACATATCTAAAGAAAGCACCAAACCTTGACTGGACTACACACAATTTGGTGACCTGAAAGTAAAGATTTCTGGGAACTGAAGATGACCTGATGACATCTGATGAGATAGCAATCCCAAAACATCTGGACAAGACCAGTTAAAAAGTTCAGGAAATTTCAGAGTGTGGAAATAATACAAAATATCTTTTCTGATAAAAACAGAATTAAACTAGAGATAGAACGATATCATATAAATTTCTAAATTGTTAGACCTACAGAGCAATTCAAAGAGGAAATGACAAGAAAAATTAGTAAATATTTTGAATAAAATAAAAATGAAATGACAACATATCGAGATTTTGAGGTTATAAATAAAGTAGTGGTTATATAGAAATTTACAAAATTAAATACTTACATTTGAAAAGAATGAGGATATCAAATCCATGATCCTAGTTTCTACCTAAAGAATCTAGACAAGCAAAGCAAATTATGTCCAGAATAAGCATAAAGAAGGGAATAATGAAGGAGTTAAAATCAAAGAAATTGAAAATAGAACCACAATAGAAAAAAGTAAATACAAAAAATCTGGTTCACTGAAAAAAACAATAACATTGGTAGACCTTAAGCCAAATTATCAGAAAAAAGGGAGAAGATAACAATTTACCAATATCAAGAATGGGGGTGAGGGCGCCTGGGTGGCTCAGTGGGTTAAAGCCTCTGCTTTCGGCTCAGGTCATGATCTCAGGGTCCTGGGATCGAGGCCCACATCGGGCTCCCTGCTCGGCGGGGAGCCTGCTTCCCCCTCTTTCTCTGCCTGTCTCTCTGCCTCCTTGTGATCTCTCTCCCTCTGTGAAATAAATAAATAAAATCTTTAAAAAAAAAAAAAAGAATGGGGGTGAATCAGTACAGATACTTTGAAAACACTAAATGGATAATAAGGATTTATCATGAATAATTTTCTTCCAACAAATTGGACAACTTAATGAAACGAAAAATATTTTTGAAAATACAACTTACAAAGTTTACTCATATATAATAAATGACATGTATAATTAAAACATTTCCAAATAAAAATGAATTCCATGTGCAAATATCTTCATTGGTGAATTGTTACAAACATTTAAGGAAGAAATAAACCCAATGAGACACAATTTTTTTAAAGTAAAAGAGGAACAGTTTCCAATTCATTTTGAGTTGCAGTTATTTTATGACACCAAAGTCAGACAAAAATATTACAAGAAAAGAACATAAAAGGCCTGCATCCCTCATTAATATAGATGTAAAATTTCTTAACCAAATATTAGAAAATCAAGTCTAGCAAATTATCTGAAAGGCATAATAAATAAATCATACACAAGTACCTTTAATGTAAGTAATACAGGTTGGTTTGACATTTGAAAGTCAAAAATATATTTCACCATATTAATAGATTAAAGAAGAAAAAACATATGACCATTTCAATATATGCAGAAAAAGCATTTGAGAAAACTCAATGACCATTCATGATAAAAACCCTCAGCAAATAAAGAGTGAGTGGAAATTTTCTCAACCTGGTAAGTGACATCTAAGAAAGGCCCTTGCCTAGGAGAGCCTGAGTGGCTCAGTTAGTTAAGCATCTATCTGCCTTCAGCTCAGGTCATGATCCCAAGGTCCTGGAATCCAGCCTTGCATCTCTGCTCAGCAGGGGTGTCTGCTTCTCCCTCTCCCTCTGCCCCTGCTTGCATTCTCTCTCTCTTGCTCACTCTCTCTCTCGAGTAAATAAATAAAATCTTAAAAAAAAAAAAAAAAGAGGGCGCCTGGGTGGCTCAGTGGGTTAAAGCCTCTGCCTTCTGTTCAGGTCATGATCTCAGGGTCCTGGGATTGAGGCCCCCATCAGGCTCCCTGCTCAGCAGGGAGCCTGCATCCTCCTCTCTCTCTGTCTGCCTCTCTGCCTACTTGTAATCTCTCTCTCTCTCTGTCAAATAAATAAATGAAATCTTTAAAAAAAAAAAAGAAAGGCCTTTGCTTGACTTTATATTCAAAGGTAAAAAGACAGAGTATTTTACTCTTAAGGTTGGAAACAAGGCAAGAATGAAAGGAAATAATGAAACATGTTCATCATTCTGAGTCATTAGGGAAATACAAATTAAAACCACCATGAGATACCAATACACACCTTTTAGAATGTCTAAAATTAAACACATGGAAAGCACCAAGTGGTAGAGAAAATGTGGAGCTCCTGGAACTCTCCCATGTTTGTTGCTGGGAGTGTAAAACTACAGTCACTTTATTTATTTATTTGTTTTATTTATTTATTTATTTATTTATTTTTAAAGATTTTTTTTTTATTTATTTGACAGAGAGAGAGAGATCACAAGTAGGAAGAGAGGCAAGCAGAGAGAGAGGAGGAAGCAGGCTCCCTGCTGAGCAGGGACCCTGATGCGGACCTCGATCCCAGGACCCTGAGATCATAACCTGAGCTGAAGGCAGAGGCTTTAACCCACTGAGCCACCCAGGCGCCCACTACAGACACTTTAAAACAATGTATGGCAATTAAGAGTTTAGACACAGCAATTTCACTTTTCAGTGAAAGTATTTACCCCAAAGAAATAAAATATCTTTCCACACAAAGACTAGTACTTGAATGATTATAGCATCTTTATTAAAATTGTCAAGCCATAAGACTCCTAATCTCACAAAACAAACTGAGGGTTACTGGGGGGTGGGATGGTAGGGATAGGGTGGATGGGTTATGAACATTGGGGAGGGTTTGTGCTTTGGTGAATGCTGTGAAAGGTGTAAGCCTGATGATTCATAGACCTGTACCCCTGGGGCAAATAATAATAATAAAAAAAATAAACTACACACACACACACACACAAATAGTCCTAGATTGATTAAAAATAACCCAAATGTCCATCAACTGGTGAATGGATCAACAAATTAAGATATATCCACATGGTGGGATAACACTCAGTAATAAACAGGAACAAACCACGGATACTCATAACCTCATGGATGAATTTCAAGCACATATGCTAAGTGAAAGGAGATAGATAAGTGAGATCTTATACTGTCTGGTTACATTTACATTACATTCTAGGAAATGTACAACCAGAGTGATAAAAAGCAGGTCAGTGGTTTCCTAGAGCCCAAGGTGGGGTCGGGAGTAAGAATGGCTGCAAAGTATGTGAGAGCATTTTGGGGGGTCATGAAAATATTCAAATATCATATTTGTGATGCTGGTTAAATGAGGTATACATTTATCATAACTAACTTATTTGCATACTTCAAATTGGTGAATTATTATCAGGTATAACTTATACTTCAATAAATATCACTTAAAATAAACAAAAACAAATATCTCATATATCTCATTTATTTGCCAGCTGTTTCCATGCTTTTACCCTCATTTCCATTTTTTTGGCTAAATCTATGATTTCTTATACCGGCTTACAGTAAGTCTTGAAGTCAGAAAGTAAAATGCCTCCAGTTTTTATTTTCTTTTTAAAAATTATTTGCACTCCCATATATGTTTTAGAATTAGCTTGTTCATTTCTATCTCCCACTCCATTATCTCCAAATAAAAGCCCTCTGAGATTCTGATTGGAATTACAGTGAATCGGTAGACCTATTTCTCAGATTATCTATCAACAAACATACCATATATGCATTTAGACCAGACATAATAAAATGGATTCTTTTGGGTAGAATTATATCCAAAGCAAAAATTTTAGCCACCTAAATGGTTTGGGTAAAATCAAAGCACATCTATGGCAGTAATGGCATCAGCTGTATCTTGGGTAGAGCAGCTAGGAAAACTTCCTGGAACCCGAGCAACTTCCGGACTGGGGGTGCAATTACAAGGGACTACAGTTTGATCCTGTCTTCTGAGTGTCATTAAAATTCAATGTTGAAGCACCTTTCTAGGAAGAGTTCTGTTCTCGCCTCAATAAACTTTGTTTTTCCAACTGGCTTTATGACAACATTTGAGATATATTTGATGAGAAAATAACAAGACAGTATTCTCTGTTGTTTACACTCCACTACATCTCATTTTGGGTCAGGGATTGTCTTTCCCAATCCAGTCCATAGCAGCATCCTATTTTCTCACCAATGTACTCTGGCATGAAGCTAATGCTGGCAAACCCTTTTTGGGGCACTGCATGAAAAGAAGACTTTGAGGACTTTTCCCTCTTCTGCACAATTCTAGATAAAATCTGTAAGACAAAGAATAACCCTGACTTTGAAATGTCCAAGTTTGTTCTTCAATAGCAAGTGCATGTTAAAAACAGAGAAGTTCTCTGATTTTGGGGGGCTCTCCACAGTTTCCTAGGGAAAGGCTCAGACACTCACACTGAGAAATAGGTCGGTGGGGGTGGGGTTGAGTGTTTCTCATCTCCCTGGTTGCCCTGTTCTTGCACACAGGTGCTTCTGAGGGGCTGGGATCAGAGGGAAGGAAGACACTTGTGTCAGACTTCAAGCACTGCTGTTGCTAAAACGTCTGGAGATGAGAACAAGATTTATGGGTTTGAGTACGTTTTGAAGGCATTCTGTAATCAACAATTGTTGCCAATTAATTTGTGTTTGTGTTTTGATTGAATTTCCTTTTCTAAATTATGGAGTTTTTTTAAGATTTTTATTTATTTGACAGAGAGATAGAGAGCACAAGTAGCCACAGTGGCAGGCAGAGGGAGAGGGAGAAGCAGGCTCTCTGCCGAGCAGGGAGCCCGAGGCAGGGCTCCATCCCAGGACCCTGGGATCATGACCTGAGCTGAAGGCAGCCGCTTAACCAATTGAGCGACCCAGGCACCCCGTCTAACTTATATTTTAAGGGGATAGTTTGTAGATTAGTGTTTCTAAAGTTAAAACTTTCATCTGCCTTGCAACACGCTCAGTACTGTTCCCGAACCAGAAAATATCCAGCCTGCCAGCATGTGAGAATCCCCCAGGGAGCTCACAAAAATAGCACTGTCTGCCCACCCTTGCAATAAATCAGAATCCCAGGAGGAGGGTGCTGGCATTGGGAGTTTCTTTGAAAATCCCCTGGGAGATCCTAATGTGCAGTTAGGGTTAAGAATTATTATCTTTACATTAAAAGTATTACATATCCTCAAGATGCTATCCAAGACCTTGGACCTAGGATGTGTTTCCTTTTCTGTCTGCAACCCTCTCTTAACAACCATCACCAAGAGTTTATAAACCCTGTTATTTAGAGTCTACCTTTATTTGGCATAAAAGCTATGCCATGTACCAGCCCAATAAACACATTAGGTTTAGGTTTTAAATGAATTATTATAAGTATCTGGGCTCAAGTACTTAAATAGAAATCATCTTAACTTGTTTTTTCACTGCAGAGCACTTGTGTCACTGGACTCACTTTCTATCCTCCTGTTCATTCCTGACATAATTACATGAAAGCACTGTGTGTGTGTGTGTGTGTGTGTGTGTGTGTGTGTAGTGGGGTTTGGGGTGTGGGAGGGCAGGCTCCTTCAGTTCTGTTTAATGTTATAGCAAATACTTGCATTTGGCCAGCATAGAATTTTGAAAATTTATATAATAAAATTTGTGATATATTATCAAGAAAGAAGAATCCCAAAACTTGACAAAATAAATGCATTTATGTTTATTAAAAGAAGACTTGGATTATGTAGCAAACAATATGCCTTTATTGGCCAATGGACTAGAGTACTGGGCTCCATCACTTCTCTGTGCTCTGGACTGTATCATATATTCTTCTGGTTCCTTCCCATTTCTCCTTTGTTTTTTATTTGCCTTCTTTCTTGATATCTTTCCTTTAAGGGTAGGTGCAAGTTTTTCTCACAAAGCCCATTCTTGAGTCTACATTTCCATGTAGGTACTATTCTCTTTCCTCTCTGTTTCTACATCAAGTATACATTACACTGTGACAGAAAACTCAGCTTAAATTGACCTAAGCAAAAAAAGGGAACTCATAATCCAATGGCTTCTGAAAAGAGAAGTTAAAACAAATAAACAAGCCTCAAAACACAAAAAACCAAGATGCTCTCTATGCCCCACTTCTGCTCAGATGGCAAAAATGGTAAACAATACCACACAGGTTACCAGGTTCATCGTTAACACAGTGGTTTTATACACATTGTGGCACTTAATTCTCTAGTAACTGTGAAGTGAACATTTCTATCATAAAAGTTAAAGAAAGAGAAACAGAGTCTTGGAGAAAATGAAGTTAATTGTCCTGTGCATTGTTGTACAGTTACAACAAGTGGTAGAGATCAATACTAAGGTACTTTAATTCTGAATTTTGACTCTTCATGAAACTATCACTATTTAATACTGTGAAAATAACAGGGTTTCTGCTTTAGAAATATTTTACCTTTTTTATTCTGCTCATTTCTCAAGTGGTAATAATAAAAAATGTTTATGGAATCAGTGTTTCAGTATGATTGCTATGGTCTTTAAGAGAAGCATGTCTTCTCAACAATGGGTGAAGACTGCAGTGGCTCATCTGTGTATTCTGCACTACAGACAGACCAGACCCACGGTCTCAATTATGATAGCAACTTCGTCTTCACCAGAATCCATAGCAAAGACTTGCAGACTATGGTGGCAAAATCTAGTCAACAACAGATTATATATTAAACAGCATTAAGAGCATGTTCTTCAACTGACTGTGCCTGGTTATTACCAGAAGAAAAGAAACTCTCTTCTTCTCTCACCTCTTAAACTTTGCAGACACTCTTTGCTATTCCTGGGATCCTTTCCCTGTCTTCCTTATCCAACTCAACTCCTCGCTCAATCATCTTTGTAAGTCAGGGCTGTGTCTAACTTAAGTAATACAGTGTCTCCTACTTCACCTATATATTTAAAATATATTTGTTTTTATGTCTTATTTGCTATTGAATGCTCCTTCTTTGCTCCCAGGGATGAGCCCCTGTGTCCCATCTGGTTCCTACCACCAGGCAGGGGTCTGAAATCTCTGCACTGTGCTAGCCTCCACAGCTACATCAGCTGTGACCCTCAGAGTCTGAAGGCCAACAGGTTGGTTATCTGTGCTCCTTCGGTATATGCTGGACAGGAAGAAGACAAAGAGCAAGCTAACAAATATCTTGGAGAAAGTGGAGACTTTATAGCACACAGTTATACATAGTCTATGTGGATATAGCATCTTGCTAGGCAAAGATAGTATGAACTCCCTCCACTGATTTCAGTTCCTTGGTTAAATAAATTGGTAGCCTTGTGTGGACTCTGGCTAAACCCCTTCTTTTTTTTTTTTTTTTTTTTTTTTANCAAGGAGGCAGAGAGGCAGGCAGAGAGAGAGAGGGGGAAGCAGGCTCCCCGCTGAGCAGGGAGCCCGATGCGGGCCTCGATCCCAGGACCCTGAGATCATGACCTGAGCCGAAAGCAGAGGCATTAACCCACTGAGCCACCCAGGCGCCCTAAACCCCTTCTTGAGGTGTGTTGGGAGATGGTCTGCCTGTGGGCTGGGCAGATTCAGCAGCCTATTTCCATTGGTGTCAATCCAGAGGCTCAGGGATTGCTTTATGTTTCAAAAGTCACAGGTTATAGCCTTCCCCATATGGGCTTTCCAATGATTACAATTCATGTGCACATTCAAAATGTTTGAGGGCCTACTTTGTGGTAGGTATTTTGAGGTACTGGAAATAAATCAGCAAATAAGACAGAAAATACTAGCTGCAGAATGCTTCTTTTTCAGGAAAGAGCAAAGACATAAGTCCATGTGTGGAACAGCAGGAAGATAGTTGTGGTGCTATATAAGGTGGGTGGAGGCTCACAGTGAGGGCTGTTTGAACAGAGACCAGAAGGGAGGGGAGGAGTCATCTAGGGACAGAGCGTTCCCAGCAGAGTGCAAAGGCCCTGAAGTAGAAACTAAGTTGGTGAGTTGTGTTTAAGGAATAGCAGGGAGCTAGTTGGGCAGAAGTTCCAGGTGAATGGAGAACAGCAGAGAGATGCAGGCTATTGTGGGTAGTTGGTGGAGACATTGTAGTAACTTTGGCCTCATTCAGAGTGAAAGAAGAAAGATACTGGGAATTTTGAGCTGAGGAGTGATCTGATATATGTTTAAAGGGATCATTCTGGCTTCTTTGAATTGTTCAGTAGGGAGAAGGGAAGAATCCTAAAGACCAGGGTAGTAGACGTAGGGAGAAGTATTCCTATTCTGGATATGTGCTGAAGATAGGATTTCCTGAAGAGCTGATTTATAAGGTGGGAGAAAGACAGTAGAAAAGAATGACTTCCAAATTCCTGGCCTAGATGAGTGGGTCTTAGCAGAAGATTTTGCAATTTTGCCTTCCATGGACATCACCTGGCAACATGTGGAAGCGTTTTTTATTGTATAGCTGGGGAACAGAACATGCTACAGAAATCCACTGGGTAGAGGCCTGGGATGCTTCTAAACATCCTATAACAAATGGTACAGCCCACCCCCAATAATTAGCCAGCCCCAAATGTCAACAGTGCCAAGATTAGAAAACCCTGGCCCAGAAGAACAAGTTTAATTTACTGAGATGTGGAAAATGCAGGAAGTGTGGCTGGGGAAAGCAGGAACTCCATTTGGACATGTCAGATAATGTCCCCATTTCAAAGTTCTTAACCTTAATAACAGCTGCAAAAGTCCTTCGTGTTATTTAATGTAACATACTCATTCACAGGTTCTGGGGATTAGCGCATGGATATCTTTGGGTGACCATTATTCTGCCTACTAAAATAACATTAAACATTCTTTGATAACCTAATTTAATGGGTATATATTATTAACTATGTGAATATTTTAGAATTAGTTTAAACATTGTTTTCATTTTTGGATATTTTTACATTTTTAAATTTTGCTATCTTAAGTAATATTATGACATCATTTTGCCTTCACTTTTTGTTATATTCTGAAGTGAATTTTTTTTACATATTTTTGACACTGGCTGGCAGAACTTTTTCTCCCCATTTTCTGCCTTCCGAGTCATTTTCTCAGCTTCAAGGAACATGGAGCACCTGTCATTTTCAGTCCTAGGACAATTGTCTAAGTGACTTATGGATGAGTCAAGTGACCTTTTTAAATTAATATTTTAATCCACGCATGGTTGTTAATATTGCAATGGTCTTCAGCCTTTCCCCTTTCTAAATCATCTTGCATGCAACCACCAGATCAGACAGATAAGAACACTAGGGCACAGAGAGGTTAAGCTACTTGGTCAAGATCAAACAGCCAGTGAAGGGAGGAGCCAGGATTAGACCCAGGAGTCTGGAGCTAAATTATACACCCAACCTCTGTACTTGCTTCCTTTTTTTGCATCCCTCTCCTGACTGCTTCCTTTTTCAAAGCCAAACAGAGGTAACCTCTGTCTTTTCCCTATATGTTTCCACTGTGTGCCCCCATTAATTTTGTTACAGCTCTGTGGATGGTTGTCTCTACTCCATCTCGTTCATAAGGATCACGGAAGGACCTGTGTTTACTACTAACAGCACTTTGACCTATAGCTTACTTTAAATATTTACATGCAGAAGAGTAGTGGGCATTTAGACAACTGTCCAAAGCCCTGGACAACTCAAAAGGGGCAGGCTGGAGGGAACGTGATGCCATGCCAAGTTCTGAGTGCCCACAGAACATCCAGGCGGAGATTTCTAGTAGGCATTTGGAAATGCAGGTCTGCCTCTGCTGAATCAACTGGAAAGTCATAGGCATGGTCAAAGTGGTGAGTGAGGTTTTATAGTAATTATTATTGACAGCATTGTCTTCGAATGGCAATTAAATTGCAAACGCAGTTAACATTCAATCATATATTGGGAAAGAATGTAATTAGAAGGATATATTGTGTGTTTGGAAATGCAGAACTTGAGTGACAGTAAGAATAGCTATTTAGTGACAGAAATAGAAGAGGCAGGAGGAGGTAGGATGGAAAGGCATTAAAATAGATATCCTTGGTGCTTATCCCAGAAATGGAAATTTTCCTTGATTGCCAGGACATTTTTCCTCATATCCCTTCTAGATATATCTATAACCTCAGTTGCTATCCACCACATTAAATTTTAGACACTATTGGCTTAACAGATTGAATATTAATATGGACCCTAACCCCAAAGGCTGTCTCACATAATAAAATTTTAAAATTTTAAAAGCCCCTAAGATTCAGTTACTCAATCATACTGGTTGAGGACTCATTCTGAAATGAAATGGCTATTCTGATGCATTGTTATGCCCCTTTCGTCCTGCAGGTGTCACCATTAACTCACAGTCGTGGCCTCCGCCAAGCATTCATTCACGCAGGCTCTGCCTGCCTCAACTCCTGTGTCCAATGCATGTGCATTGGGAAGATTCTGAGGACAGATTATATAGTAAAATGAGGAAGACCCTTATATTCTAGTGACACTTTTATTTGAGTGAGAGGAAAACTATATATAGAATAGAATTTCAGATGGAGAAGTATCTGGATTTTTGGTATTCTCTGCCGCTAAACTGTAGAAAGTAGCAGGTCGTTTTAATAGAAAGCAGAGTATCTGGGTTGGGTTTTCCAGTTTCTTATTTGTGACAACTCTATATGATCAGCGTTTGTGTTTTTAGGGCAATTATGTGGGCAGGCTCAAAATCAAGTGTGAGTATGCACATTTACCAGGTAATGTGGCTTGAGGCTCTGTTTTCTGCTTGTTGTCATAGAAGTGACCCTTGAACATGGACACTTTCTGCTTTTTAGAAGTTGCCCAGTGCTTTGCTAAGAGATGGGCTAACAGAGTTTTCCCTGAGCCAGAAATCATGGCTATCTGATTGGCTATCATTTGAACATGGCAGATCCTTATGGCACCATCTTGAGTTTCCTTCTGTTGAAAACAAACAGCTTACTGAAATATTGGCGTGAAAAGAGATGTTATATTAAGTTGAATACATATTTCTGACTGTGTGTAATTCTGGATATATAGAGAAAGGCAGAAATGGGCAGCTAAAAAAATGTTACAGGTGGTAATTGCTAGGTGGTGGGATTTTTAGAGTTTTTTTTAAAGGCAATTTTTGGTATTGTTTGAATTTTCCTCAGGTAACATATCATTTTTTAAAACAGCTTTATTGAAGTATAATTAATATTCCACAAAACTCACCCATTTCAAAGCAATATGTAACTTACAAAAGCTGTCACAACTTTAAAAATCATGAACAGATCAGACAAAAGACGAAACGGGCTTCAGAGACCATGCCTTTCCAGTACTTCTCCTGTTGTGGGAAAAGTGAGATGTGTGGAGACTTTTAAAAGATTTTTTTTTTTGTATGAAGGTGACATATAAGCTCAACTAGCAATTTTTAAAAACAAAAGCAATGTTTGCTTTAAAATTGTTCTTCCTTCTTTTCAGCTCTGAGTCCCCTGGCATTGTACCTCATCAGGAACTGTGCCATATGCCTTTCTTTCAATAAAGCAAGGTGTGCAATTCAACCATTTTGGTGTTTTCTGGGATAGTTCAGAACTTCTGCATTTCTAATGTAAACTTTTTCAAAGACTCCAGAAGTGTCAAGATTGCAATCTTGGGTTGGAAAACTCCCAAGAGCAATTTCCTATAAAATTGTGCTGTTTCTATTTCAGAAGAGAAACAGTGATCACATAATAGAATTTGATTTACAGAATTTCCTGTTCTGTAACTAGACAAAAACTAAAAGTAAAAGAAGCATTTCACTAATGCATGTAAACTGTTCAAATGATACTTCTGAAAAACAAGTAAAAGATTAAAGAAAACTTATATTTCTATTAATGGTTTAATTTTTTTCAGTTAATGAAGGCATCATGAGAAAAATCATATCCAAAATGAAAATGTAGTGTTACATTTATATGATTTCTTTGACTCTATATTAAAGTGGGAAGATTTGCCCAAATGTTGAGTGTTGTGATGATCTTTCAAAAAGTCCAGAGAGGGCGCCTGGGTGGCTCAGTGGGTTAAAGCCTCTGCCTTCGGCTCAGGTCATGATCTCAGGGTCCTGGGATCGAGGCCCACATCGGGCTCTCTGCTCAGCAGGGAGCCTGCTTCCTCCTCTCCCTGTCTCTCTGCCTGCCTCTCTGCCTACTTGTAATCTCTCTCTCTCTGTCAAATAAATAAATAAAATCTTTAAAAAAAAAAAAAGTCCAGAGAAAGAGATTTAAGAGGGTTTTTTAAAAGCTTATATTTGTAACAGTTTAATTACACTGATAATGATATGTCAAGTAAAAAAGTTATAAGAATGTATAATATTATGATTATGTTTAAAATAAAGTCATACATCAAATGGTATAATTCCAGTTATAACTTGGGAGTCGTGAGAAGCTAGGTGACATGCATCTGTGAAATGGCCATTCACTGTAGGTGGCACCACAGATGTATTTGAGTGTGACTTTATCCTTCTGCAAAAGCCCCTGTCCATTTCAGTTATGGGCTGAAAGTGTTTATCCAAAGGTCTGAGCTTGGTGGGGTTTCTAACTTCAGGTTAACTTTTATTTTCTCCATTGTTCTCTTTTTTAAAAAGATTTATTTATTTATTTGAGAAAGAGAAAGAGAGAGCGAAGGGAGGAACAGAGGGAGAGAGAGAATCTCGAGCAGACTCCTCACTGAGCACAGAGCCCAGATGTGGAATTTGATCTCATGACCCTGAGATCATGATCTAAGCTGAAATCAAGTCAGATGCTTAACTGACTGAGCCACCCAGGTGCTCCTCTCATTAATATTCTTGGAGATTTTTTTCTTCCAGCCCTTATTTTCATGTTTGGAAGATAAGAGAATTTTCTGATTTCTTCCAGGGATTAAAAAAAAAAAAAAATCTAGCTTGGTCTAGCTTGCTCTTTTACTGTTTTGGTTTAAAATTCTTTTCCTATGGCTCAGGCTCATCTCTGGGCTCAAGAGACCTGCTGTACAGAGGGGGCAAGGTTGTATTTATCCACCTTAAAATATGAATATGGAAGTCTCTTGGGGAACATCTGACTGAGGATGTACAAATGGGGAGGAGGGGATACATTTGTAGTACCATTTCTAGGACAAAATCAGCTTGTTTTTCCATAAGGGCATGGCATATTAATCTTAAAGGATCTTGGGTCATTAAGTACAGCACTTCCCATTTGTGTTTGGCCTTGTTTTGTTTTTTAGTTGATAAAATTGAGAACTGGACAAATTAACTGATTTTCTCAATATCACAATGCAAATCAATGGCAGGCCAAAATTGGGACCCAGGATTTTAGACCACCAGTCAATTGTTTTCCAGTATGCCATGACTGCTGGTCCATGCCGACTGCATATACAACTTGATAAAGAGAAAATTTCATTTTTAAAATACAGTTTTACAACTGTTCTTAAGAAAAATTAATAGAGACTAGAAATGGATAAATATTGGAGATGCTTCACAACATTTTTCTATTATATATGAGAATATTTTTAAGTGTATATCATTCATAAACCCTAATATCTGATCAGTTTTGCACTTAACATTCTTAGGACCCATCATAGATATTTAACTATGCTCCTGCTGTACCATATTTCTCCCATACTGCAGAATGCACAACTGGATCTTCATAAATATATGGTTTTAAATTATCACTAAAATAATTATCTTTTTCTTATGGTGAAGCTCGATCTCATAAAAAGATACCACTCTTGTAGGTAATTCCATTTCTAGATAATAAGACTAAATCAGGTAATAAGTTTATATGTTTTCCACAAGGAAACTTTATCTCATTATATGGAGGAGACTTCTATTACATTCTTTATAATGTAAATTACAATTGAAAAAAAAGATTTCTTTAAACGAAAAATGAACTTTCTCTGGTGGTTTGTTTCATTCCCTCCATTATAATTTCTTTTTTTTTTAAAGATTTTATTTATTTTTATTTATTTATTTATTTTTTTGAGAGAGAGAGAGAGAGCAAGAGCAGAGGGAAGAGGCAGAGGGAGAAACAGGCTCCCCGCTGAGCAGAGAGCCTGATGTGAGACTTAATCTCAGCACCCTGGGATCATGACTTGAGCTGAAGGCAGACACTTAACTGACTGAGCCACCCAGGCATCTCCACCTCTACTATAATTTCTTCAGTGATTCCTTTATTGGGACTCGGCTTGCCTATCTCTCCCACTGGATGAGTTGACAATCTCCTTATACTCAGCTGAGCCTCGTTTCACAACTGTGGACACAGACTGGACCTAGTGGTGGTCAAAAGAGGGAGCCCAGAAGAAGAAAGAATAAAAAGTGCCTTTATATAGATTTAATAAATATTTTTTTCTTTTTCTTTTTAGCCTCCTCTAGGATAGATGCTTCCTTCCCATTTTATTTTCAATGAATATAGTCAAGCTACAACCAGGTTTATTACTTTTGAAGTTGTATTGTATTGTCTTTTCTCATTATTTTAGAGAAATCAAGAATAAGAAAAATGAAAGATTTTATTTCCCCTTCACTTATTCTTTTTTCTCAAGGTTATTCTTTGTTCATGGAGGCCCAAGTTTCTGACCTATATCATTTTTTTCTGCTGGAAGAACTTCCTCAGTTTGTGTATGTGTGTGCACCTTAGCTTTTATTTGAGGAAACCTTAAGTTCTCTTTCACTTCTGAAGGATAATTTTACTGGGTATAGAATTTTAGGTTCGTAGTTCTTCTTTTTTAGTAGTTTGATTATTTCACTCTACTTTCTTCTTATATAGTTTCTGACAAGAGGTCTAATGTGTTATTCTCATCCTTGTTCTTCTGAACGTAAGATGTTTGTCTTTTAACTTTTACATCTTTCAAAGCTGTCTTGTTGCATTTGGCTTTCTGCAGTTTTAACATATCATGTTCAGTATTTTTGTTGCAGTTTTTAATCCTGCTTCATGTCCTTTAAGCTTCTCAGGTCTGTAGATTAATATTTGGCACTAATTTTAATAACTTTAAACCATGATTTCTTCCACCCATTTCTCTTTTTATCCTTCCATCCCTCTAGCATGCCAATTATGCATATATTAAAACTTTTGATATTTTTCTACATCTCTTATACATTCTGTTCTTAAAAAAAATATTTTTTTCTCTTTGACTTCAGTTTGAGCGATTTTTATTGACTTATTTCAAGTTTGCCAACTTTTTCCTCAACTGTATCAACTATACTAATGCCCACGTCAAAGGTACTTTTTATATTTGTGATTGTGTTTTTGAGGTCTAGCATTTCCTTTTAATTTTTTAAAAAGATTTTATTTATTTATTTGACAGAGAGAGAGAGAGAGATCACAAGTAGGCAGAGAGGCAGGCAGAGAGAGAGGAGGAAGCGGGCTCCCCGCTGAGCAGAGAGCCCAATTTGGGGCTTGATCCCAGGACCCTGAGATAAAAACCCAAGCCTAAGGCAGAGGCTCTAACCCACTGAGCCACCCAGGCTCATAATTTTTTTATGGTTTCCATCTCTATGAGATTTCCTAACTAGTCTTATAAGTCATTTACTTTTCCATTAGAACTTAAGATATTAGTTAAAGTTAGTTTAAATTCTCTGTCAGATAAATTCCAACATCTTGGTTATGTTTGAATTTGCTTTTGGCAATTGCTTTGTGCTTCAGACTGTTTTTAATCAGCTTTTGGCATGCCTCATAATTTTTTTGTTGAAATCAAGAAATGTTGGTTAGAATCTGGACAGCAGATTCTGAGGTAAATAGGCTTTTAGTGTGTAAAGTGACATCAATCTGGCCAGGAGTGACCAAATCTGTGACTGAGGTTTCTGCAGTGAAACTTGTTTTTGTCTCATCTTTTGGCTTTGGCTCTTGTGTTGCTTCTTCTTAGATAGTCTCTTTCAGTTTTTCCAGTTTTGATCCAATTATTGCTACTGGAAGTTTATTAGCACATGGGTAGGAAGTGGTGGGTGGACATGATCTAATCCTTTGATTAAATTTTGGTCTTTGGGGTGCACAGTAGGCCTGTGTTTTAAAGGCATGGTTTTCATAAGTGTCTCTGTCCTCCCTCCATGGGTAGAATTATTTGCCCCTGCCCCAATCCCTTCCCCAGCTATAGCATTCCTAGTCTATATATGTGAAACCCTCTCCCTTCTAGGTTAATGTTTTCCTTTCTTTCATTTATTTTTCTGAGGGAAAATAGAGGCTGGAGTTGAGTTGAAGCCAGGCAGATGAGATAGGATTGCACTGTTGCCCTCTGGTGAGGTCCTGCTTAAGATTAAGACTTTGTTCTGTAAGAGAGAAAAGTCTGGGCAGTTAACACAATGATTATTCTTTCCCTCCCCTGCCAGGCCCCTGAGGGGAAGTTTTCTGAGATTCACCTTGATCCTCTCTGTGAAAGCCTAATGAGGTCCCAGAGGAAAAGCCTTTGAAAGTGTGGGGGTTCCCAATAACTGCAGTTGACTCTTGGCTCTAGCAATTTGTCAAAATTCCTACCTAAATGCTCCTGTGAGCTTGTGGCACCCTGTGGTTTCTGCTCCAGGTAAGCAAATCTCATGTCCTGTATCTCCCTTGAGGTTACTCTCTTTTTAGATTTAAGGGAGATTGTTTTCCATGAGACCCTAGGTAGTTCTTTGACAAGTCCAAAAAAAAAGGAAGAAAAGAAGATTGATTTTCATCTCGTTCAGCTTTTCCTTATTGTAAGAATAGGGATCTTGACTTCCAATCTCTGTTTAAATTTTATTTTTACCTATTTTTAATGAATAAAAATTGCATATATTTAAAGTGTACAAAGTGATTTTTTTAAAGATTTATTTATTTACTTACTCGAGTAATCTCTAAGCCCAATGAGGGCTTGAACTCACAACCTTGAGATCAAGGTTGAGATTGAGATCCACTGACTGAGATAGCCAGGCACCCCAACTTGATGTTTTGATATTTATAAATCTACACAGTGAAATGATTATCACAAACTAACATATTCATCACCCTCCACAGTTATCACTGTGTGTGTGTGTGTGTGTGTGTGTGTTGAGAACACTTGGGATACAATGTCTTGGCAATTTTTATGCATACAATACATTATAGTTAATTATATTCACCATGTTGGGCACTGGTTTCTAGAACTTATTCATTTTATAACTGAAAGTTTGCACTCTTCTTTTTTTTTTAAGATTTTATTTATTTATTTGACTGAGAGAGACACAGTGAAAGAGGGAACACAAGCAGGGGAGTTGGAGAGGGAGAAGCAGGCTGAGCAGGAAGCCTGACACAGGGCTCTATCCCAGGACCTGGGATCATGACTTGAGCCAAAAGCAGAAGCTTAATGACTGAGCCACAGGCACCCCGAGAGTTTGTACTCTTTGCTAAATATCTCCCCTTTCTTCACCAGCCACAGGTCATCATCATTCTACTTTCTGTTACCATGAGTTCAGCTTTTCAATTTTTTTGATTCTATGTATTTGAGATCATACAATATTTGTCTTTCTGTGTCTGGCTTTTTTCAGTTAACATAATGTCCTCTAGGTTCATCTATGTTGTTGCAAATGGTAGGACCAACTTATTTTTTAAGGCTGAATATAATTCCGTTGTCTGTATATACCATATTTTTTAATCCATTCATCTGTTGATGGACACTTCTATTGTTTCCATACCTTGCTATCATAAATAATGCTGGAATGAAC
Organism: Ailurus styani; assembly: GCA_002007465.1. Lineage (NCBI taxonomy): Eukaryota > Metazoa > Chordata > Mammalia > Carnivora > Ailuridae > Ailurus > Ailurus styani. The sequence goes on along the minus strand of LNAC01000791.1, from coordinate 595,981 downwards.
ATGGGAGTGCAATATTTCTTAGAGATAGTGATTTTATTTTCTTTGGATATATACCCAGAAGTGGGATTCTGTGGTATTTCTAGCTTTAATTACTTGAAGTACCTTCATACTGTTTTACATAATGTCTGCCCTAATTTACATTCCCATGAAGAGTGCACAAAGGTTTTCCTTTCATCATATCCTCACTAACACTTGTTTTGTAGTTGTTATTTTATTTTCTCTTGCTTTTTGATAACAGCTATGCTAACAGATAAAAGGTGATATCTCTCTGTTTGATTTGTATTTTCATGATGAATACTGATGTTGAGCACAATTCTCACATACCTGTTGGCTATTTTAATGTCTTCTTTGGAAAAAAAATCTATTCATTTTTCATTCCCAAGTCTCTTATTATAATTTTTTCCTTGAGAGAATTGACACTTTCAGCACTTTTCCAACTATTACTTTTTTATTATTAATATCCTGATCTGCATTTCTTAATGAACTTACTTAGAGACCACCTGTGTATTGTCACTGTAGCTAAACTCTTCCATATGAAGATCTTATGGAAGCTCATCCTCTAAGCTCATCCTCTTCCTTCTCCTCTTCTTTCTTATTCTTTTTCTCCAATTCTTCAAATAAGCTATTTTTAAAAACTTTTTTTTATTGAGGTATAGTTGAGACACAATGTTATATTAGTTCCAGGTTTGCAATATAATTATTCAACGGCTCTGTATGTCAGGTTATGCTCACTCCTAATGCAGCTACCATTTGCACACAACACTATTACAATACCATTGACTATATTCCCTATTCTGTGCCTTTATCCCCATGTCTTCAAAGAATTTTTATTGCTCTTGGCCTCAGATAACACTTTTTACTTCATTCTACATATTCAGTCTAGATTTTTTACCTTATTTTCTTGATACTAAAATCTCAGGATGAAATTACCAATGAAATTTTTAAAAAATATTTTATTTATTTATTTGACAGAGAGAAAGAGATCACAAGTAGGCAGAGTGGCAGGCAGAGGGAGAGGGAGAAGCAGGCTCCCCACTGACCAGAGAGCCTGATGTGGCACTTGATCTCAGGACTCTGAGATTATGACCTGAGCCAAAGGCAGATGCTTAACCAGCTGAGCCACTGGGTGCCCCACCAATGATATTCTTGCTTGTATTTCTTCTCATTCACTCAACATAAGAATAATTCAAATCATATTTCATTATTTCTACTTTCCTAATTGTCAAATCATCCCCTTATTCTCAAGTTTCTGTTTATAAAAATTTCTCACACTAAAATCCTGGAATCACCTTTTATTTCCCATCTTTTTTATCCTTTGTATTACCCTTCAATCCTTTTCTTCCTCCTCACTCCATCTTTCCCCATCTGTGCCTCTCTTCATTACTTGCCACTTGCAATGGCAAAACCTACTGGGTTTTTCTGCCACCATTATTTCTTCTATCTACTTCACTCTTTGGATCTCTGTCAGATTTATATTTAGTCACTTTCTGTCTCATTAATATATAATTGATCCCATGCCACCTGCAGGAGTGAAACCAGATTCTCTCCTCTCTCATTCTCAAGATACTATTTAATTTAAGCTGTCAGTCATCTTTTGGTTCCATAGTGCATGTAGTCCTTTAGTGAGGTTATTTTATTTTTCTGCTATGATTTATGCAGTTTTCCCATCACTGGCCTTTCTCTTGTTCTTTCTATAAGAGCTCCTCCAGATACAAAACAAGGTTATTTAAGCATGTTCCCTGACAGCTTCAATTCATAGTGGTCTCTGTTCCCTGCAACCAAACCAAGCAACTGTATCCCACAGTTTAGAAGACATTATGAGCTGTGGTTGTTGCATAAGCTTAGGTCTTGATCCCCATAAGTATTGTGCTCTCATTTAGACTCTGATGGTCTCTGATATGGGATAATAGATTTAGGGACTCTGATGGTCTCTGATGGTCTCTGATATGGCATAAGCAATATATGCCCAGCTGGAGCTCCCGGAGCTCTCCTACGGGCGGGTGTTCACTTATGGGGTTACTATAACTCCACAGAAGCTCTTATTCATTTGATATGGGAGTTTGCTGTTATTTCTTATTTGTGCTTTAAAAAGATTAACATGTTAAAGAAGCCTGTGATAAAAGCAAAACAAGATATGCTGACTGTGAAGTCAAAGAACAGCACTGTTAAGAAACCTGTCTGTAGCCTTAAAGAGGTTTGTTGGGGATACAACCTTGCGATTATATGAAGATAAATTGAGGAACTAACTAGACTAAACAGAAACAGTCTGTTAAAGCCAACATTAATCAAACCCAAATTATGTTTCTTTTGACTTAGCACCCAACTATGAAGGCCAACTACAGTGGAGAACAAAAACATTTCTTTGCCTTTAGCTGTTAATTTACAAGGGCTCAAAAAATATACTCATTAATATATTATTGATTAGATGCTGATTTTCTTAAACTGGAAACAACGGTTAAAATGTACTAGACTGCAATTAATCTCAGTTTTTCCTCTGAAGCTAATTGAAAGCCTGTCACCAGTTAGGAAAAGTAACAAGTTCATATAAAACTATCTGTGGATAAAACATATAAAGAGCATTTAGACATATAATAATATTATCACTCATCTTTGATGTGCCATACAAAGTGAGTATGATGAATTTTATTTTTCACTAACATTTCAGAAATAGCAAATCTCCTGCTCTGGCAAAGAAGCCAAACCAAGTCTTAGAAACCAGGAGTAAGACAGTAAGCATAGCTAAATCTATCTAAAATGAGTAGAAGAGAGTTTTATTAACTGTTTTAGTTCCCTTAGTAACATTATATATATATATGTAATATATATATATAAAACTACAATGCACAGATTATATATATATATATAATCTGTGCATTGTAGTTTTAAGCTTGTTTACAATAAGAGCACTTTTTAGATTATATAATTAAAATTGGCTTCATATATTTCAGCAAATTGCAGCTATAATATAAGGTCATATTTTATTGCTGCACATCAGTGGTTCTCCACTATAGCTTCTTATAAGAATAATCTAGAGAAAAAAAAAGAATAATCTAGAGAATTTGTGAAAAATAATAATGACTGTGTCTTACCACCCCAATTAAATCAGAATCTTTGAGTGGGTGCTTCATATCCATGTTTAAAAAAAAAATTCTAGCAGTTATAATGTTCAACCAGGGTTGAGAATTAGTAATGAAAAGTTACATTGAGTTGAAGAGATTGATCGATACTGTCCTATTTACTTTTGTATTATTTTCTTCAAAGAAGGAAGAGGACAGAATATGCTAAAACAGAATGAAAACCAGATAACTAGAACTTTTTGATAATCAGAATAAATGATAAATAGGACCGAACAGTATCAATCTCTATGGCTTTGAGTGCTTCTATTTCTTTTCTTTGCAGACTTTGGCATTGAAGTAGGGCCTTAGAGGCACTTTAACTCTTTTAGGACCCTGAATGTCTATTTAATACATAATGTATACAGCTATTTCTAGTGTCATGAAACAGTTAAAGCAATCTTGACAGCACGTTACTACCAAAGAATGACTTATAATATAGTCAATGACAAGAATGGAGATGATTGTATGACTTATGGCTAGTTGTATATTTTCTTTGTAATTCTTATCTCATTCTGGCAAATGAGAATAATAGGGTATACTCTAAAGAATGCTAATATTTTAAAACTAATTTTACATAGAAATGTACAGGGATCAAATATCAATTTAAAGTGAAATGAAGAGCCATGAAAAAATTTTAATTATTTATCATAGAGGATTTTCTATCAATCCTTTTACCTTAAAGGAGAAATATAAAAGGAGAAATATAAATGAAAGTATATTCTTGGAAAAAACTCTAATTTATGTCTGCCAAAGCCAACATTCTCACTGAGATTCAGATTTAAATATCAGTTTATCTGCTCAATGGGCCAAGTGAAAATTAACTTCTTTCTAGAGTTGAATTTACATTTTTAACCAAAAGTGTCTATGCTGTATTTCACAATCAGAACTCTACTTTATACCTTGCATGTTTTATATGAATTGAATAGAGAAATATGACCTGATCCTTTGATTTGAATTGGATTATCCTGTTATTCATCTCAGAAGGATTTTTATAAATATAAAATTTGCTTTTTAGAATTCCATAATTTTGTTTCAGAGAAAGCTGTAATAATATCTTTTTTTGACTCAGAAACATAAAGAAAATCTAACCAAAGCTGAATCTTTATCCTTTCCATTATTTCATTATTGAGAAGTCTACATCTTATTTTTCCTCAGTGATGATTCTAGATTGAAGTTTTACATCCAAGTGTTTTAACAACTTACTGAGAGGGTTTCAAAAACTGTTAAATATCTTTATTAACATAGAAACTTGAACCAGGAGAGCACTTTAAAATTTCATAAAATCTGAAGTAAGGAAAGAGGGAGGAACTAATAGAAATATGTTATCAAGATCATCACAATTGTTCAGTGTTAGTGTGTACTATATGTTTATATGTCTCTCTCTATATGACTATGTTTTATTCACCTTCATCAAACCCCCCAAATATTGTTATTTTCACTTGTGACAAATAAGGACTTTAGCTCTCAGGGAGGTTAGGTTATGTGCCAGAGATCACAGATTATACAAAAAGCATACTTTTTTCCCCTGTGGGAGGAGGGATGCACTATACCTAAACCCTGTGCTATAATCACTGCGGGGGG